>MU223784.1:2380777-2463193 GCA_018584345.1 Thuja plicata | reverse complement strand
AATATGTGCATTCAAAGTGTAGAGAAAAAAGGAATTTTTATTTATTTTTATTTGATTTATTTCCTTTTTTCATCACAAAGAGAGATTTAGGTGAGGATTTTATTTATTTAATTAAAAGAGGGATTTTTCTTTTAAATAAGATTATTTTATTTAATTAAAAGGGGAGTTTTCTTTTAATTAAATAAGATTATGGATAAAATGATTAAACCTTAGGAAATATTGAAATAATTGAATTAATTATGATTTGATCAAGGAAATTGATTTGAATTGAAAATATTACAAGGCATTGATTCAAGAAATTTATATATTGATTCCAACATTTGATAAATTGAAGAATGGGGGCCCATAGTCTAGGCGACCATTTTAGGGTGCATACATTTATAGCACTTGTATTATCACAATAAATCATCATTGGTTCAGTGATCTCCTCATTCATTCCTTTCAAAAATTGTTTTATCCATGCTATGTTAGAACAATTTGTAGCAGCGCCAACATACCCTACTTCTGCAGTTGATTGAGATATGCATCCTTGCTTCTTACTTATCCAAGTAACTAGTCTTTCTCCAATAAAGAATGCTCCACTAGTAGTACTTTTTCTATTATCTATATTCCCAACCCAATCAGCATCAGTATAAACTTTCAATTCAAATTTTCCTTCTCTTTTATACCATAGTCCATAATTCTCAGTATTCTTCAAATATCTAAAAATTCTTTTTACAACGGTCATATGTGATTCCTTGGGGTTAGCAGAAAATATTGCAACTATTCCAACTACATGTGCTATGTCAGGTCTTGTGTGAACAACATACATCAATTTACCAATCATAGATCTATACAAGGTTTTATTTACCTCTGGTGTCTTGTCTTCTTTTGTCAGTTTGCATCCTGTCACCATAGGTGTTCCAACTGATTTTGATTCCTCTATTCTGAATGTCTTTAATACTTCCTTGATGTATTTTTATTGAGTAATGTAGATACCTGCAGTCTGTTGTAAAATTTGCAATCCTTTTTTTTTTTTTATATATCTAACCAAACATCAACATCTCAAATTATTTCCTCATTTCATCAGAAAATGAAGTGCATAAGTTATCATTACCTCCAAATATGGTATCATCAAAAAATATTTCAGCAATAAGTATCTTATTATCATTTCCTCCTTTTAAATATAAATTGTTGTTGTCACTTGTTCTAATAAAACCAATGCTTATAAGATATGAATGCAATCTTTCATACCATGCTCTTGGTGCTTGCTTTAGTCCATATAAATCTTTGTGTAACTTACATACCATGTGTGTCTGATCAGGATCAATAAATCCCTCAGGTTGTTCAATGTATACCTCCTCTTCCAGTATTCCATTAAAAAATGTGGACTCCACATCTATCTGATATACCTTGAATTCTTTATATGCAGTGCATGCAAGTAGTATTCTTACTCCTTCAACTCTAGCAACTGGGGCAAAAGTTTCTCTATAGTCAATTCCTTCTTCTTGTGCATACCCTTTGCAACCCAATCTTTCTTTATTTCTAATTACATTCCCATCTTCATTCAATTTTTTTATGAAAATCCATTTGGTGTCAATGAAATTTTTATCACTCAGTCTCAGTACTAATGTCCATGTCTTGTTTTTTTGTATCTGCTCAATTTCCTAATTCATGGCATTAAACCATTCTTCATTTTCTAATGCATCTCTAACATTCTTAGGCTCAAAATCACAAATTAAACAAGTGTCATCTCTGAACTTACTTCTTTTCAATATGCTTGCTCTTTTATCTCCAATGATCTGATCCCGTGGATGGTGTATTCTAACATCTTTAGCAAGTACAGGTTCAGCTCTTGGTCCTTTATCACATTCTTTTATAGGTTCATTGTCTTATGGTTCAGGATCTTCTATTTCAGCATTTTCTTGATTATGGGTATGTGCTACCTGTTGCCCAGTGACATTTATTTGTTGCCCGGTAACATTAATATGTTGTCCAGTAATGCTAGGCATCTACATCGGTATAGTATCAGGTTCTTCCCAGTAAACAAATTTACTTTAATCTTCAGGTTCTCTCATGATGTCCTCATCATTAGCTCAGCAAATTCATCAACTTTCACATTTCTACTCTCAATGATTTTGTTAGTTGTCTTGTTCAAACATGTGTAAGCTTTACTCTTAGTAGAATATCCAAGAAATATTCCTATATCACTTTTCAAATCATATTTTCCATTTTGATCATCTTTCAGAATATAAAACCTACTACCAAATATTCTAAAGTAACTTACATTCGGTGTATACCCATACCATAGCTCATAAGGTGTTTTGTTTGAATATTTCTTCAGTTGTACTCGGTTCAGTGTGTAAACTACTATGCTTACTGCTTCTCTCTAGTATGTTTGTGAAACTCCCTTTTCAATCATCAATGTTCTGGCACAATTAACAATTGATCTATTTCTTCTTTCAGCAATACCGTTCTATTGTAGTGTCCTTGGTTCAGAAACCTATCTTTTGATTCTATACTCATTACAAAAGTTAGTGAACTCATCAGAAATAAATTCATCTCCTATATCAGATCTCAAACACTTCAGATCTCTATCAGTTTCTTTTTCCACTTTAGCTTTATACCACTTAAACATCTTAACTGCTTCATATTTTTCTTGTAGGAACATGACAGTCATCATCCTAGAGTAGTCATCAACAAATAAGATAAAATATATATCTCCATAATAGCTCTGTGTTCTCATTGGTCCACATAGGTCTATATGAACTAACTCCAAAATGTTATTAGATGAGAAATTCTTCTCTTGAAACTAGATTTTGACATCTTTCCCATTTGACAATTTTTGCACATTACATGGTATGGTTTATATAAGCTCGGTAAGCCTCTAACTTTTCTTTTTCTACTAATCTTAACCATGTTGTCAAAATTTACATGACAAAGTATTTTATGTCATAGTCATATATCTTCATTCTTTGTCAATAAACAAGTGGTTTCAGTTGTGTCAAGATAGAATAGGTTACCTTTAGATTTTTCACCAGTATAGATCAATTTTCCTTTTCCATCATAGATTCTTTCTTTTCTATTCTTAAATGCAACTCGGTGACCTATGTTATTCAATTGTGAAACACTCAATAGATTGTAGTTAAGTTCTTTTACCCAATAAGCATTTTCACATTTGATTTGACTATTTAGTACAATAGTACCTTTTCCTTTCACTTGACAGGGTGTATCATTTCCCATTCTTACTGATCCTCCATCATAATGTTCAAGAAATTATAAATTTCCTTTATCACTAGTCATTTGATGTGTACAACCACTATCAATAACCCATATATCATGTTTACTAACTTTAAAGATAAGTGATGTTTCTACATACCTTTCATCTTCATTTGAATCATCTTTTAATGCTACAAACACTATCCCAATATCTTCATCACTATCAGAACTATTGTCATTAACTTTATCTTCAGTAATGAAACAAGCTTTCTTACCTTTATCTTTGTAATCTTGGTTATCTCTTCTATCATACTGTCAGTTGCTTCTGAAGTCTCGGTCATCCTTTCTATCATTAGATCTATCATTTCTATCATCATTGTTTTTGTTAGGGCATCTTGCAGCAAAATGGCCAATCTCTTTACAGTTAAAGCATATCAAAGGTAGCTTACCTTTATATCTTCCTTTACCTCTGTGCAATCTTCTAACCATTAAATATTCAAGTTCATCAAGTTCCTTGTCATCACTATCACTATCAATGTTATTTTTTATTATGTGTTTGCTACTAGATTTACCAATTTTCAAAGTAGACATAAATGCGGATTCCATAGATGGTACAATATTGTTGTCAAAATTATTCAGCTCAAAAGAAATCAATCTTCCAACAAGACTATCAACAGTAATGTTATTTCTAGGTGTAGCTCTCATTTCATGAATTGCAGAGACTCTTATAGAATATATAGGCAATAGAGTTCTAAGAATCTTACTCACAATAGTATCTTCATCAATGGTTCCACTAGAACCTCAAATAGAATTCACAACTTATTTAATTTGGTTACTGTACTGTGTGATGTTTTCTCCTTCCTTGATTCGCATGTCATCAAATTTTCTACGAAGACTTTCATCTTTGGCTCTAAGTACATTTGTATCTCCTCCATAAACTAGTGTAAGCTGATCCCACATCTACTTGGCAATTGCACATGTCTTGATATCTTTAAATTCAAAATCTGTAAGTGAAGAGGCAATCTCCACCATGATAAGTTTATGCTCATATTTCTCTTTCATCTAATTTACTGTCAAAGGTCCAGTAGGTAGAATGAATTCATTGTCCATAAAATCTGCAATGTTGTCTAAAATCCCTGATAGATATAATCTCATTATGCTTTTCCATGTTGAGAAGTTATCTTTTTTCAACTAAGGTGCATCTCTCTTATACATCTTGTGATGTTTAGCTTAAGTCCTTGAAAACTTTCTTCTAAGCATGATTCGCTCTCTGATAAGCACTGCTGCTCTGATACCAATTGTTAGAAAAACTGAGAGGGGGGGTGAATTAGTTAGAATCAATTTCCTCACAAATTATCTTACAGTCCCAAATTTCTCCAGATGTATACCAAAACAAATTCAATCATATAAATCAACTCTGTGAAAATCTATTCTGTAAACTTAAACTTTCATCAATAGTGTTTACTGAGTGTCAGTAAATTAATACTATGATTACCGATCTAGGTCAATAAAATAAAGTGTAAAGTAAAATAACAATCCACAACATTCATACTCATTGACACATAGATTTTTAACGTGGAAACCCTGCTAAGGGAAAAACTACCTGGGACCGGTAACCCAAAATATTTTCACTCTTCTGAAGTGAGCTCAGTGAAGAGCTAACCCTGTTAAAGATTACAATGCACACTGTAAGATGTGACTTTGTTAGAGCATTTAAAACTAAAAGTTCTTTTTTGACCATGCATTCACTATGGGGTCAACAAGAAAACAATCAACATTCTCTTAATGTTATAATAAGGATTCACTATCCCACTCGGTTAAAAGATTTATCTGTAACAATGGTTAAATTGATACAGTAATGATCTGATTCAAATACAACTCTGATTTGTAGATATTCAGATCTATTCTAAGTACATAATACCTCTGATCAATTTGTATTTCTTTAGTTCATCTCATACTGCATACGTGTTCTTCTCTGTAATCCTCTTTCCTCTCTCTCTCGATTATGTCTATAGAAAATGGTCTGTTATGTCTTTAACTAGTTTGATCAGTCATGCATAAAATTTGCATGTAAGCATTAGGTGCATGTGATGTTATTCAAAATGAATCTCTTGTCTCTTATATAGACATCATGTATCATTTAATTTCCATCCTTCAGATCTTGCCTCTTAATCTCCATCGTTTATTTTCCCGCTTGATCCTTCCTCAATAGTTGTGTTAAAAACATGTTTCAATCTCTATCGTCCGATCTTCATTGAATTTTCATAACCATTTGATCAAATAAAAAACTTTATCTTTTACCTCAAAATCATCAATTTCCAGCTCAACATCCAAGTCAGCCTCAATTAGAATTAATTGCTTGGTCTTAGTATTAACTGTGTTGTGTCAGCAATCCCTAGCTCGATTATCACTGTGCTCGGTATACACTGCATTTTACTTGGTTATTACTGTCTCTTGGTGTATACAAAACTCTTCTTTTACCAACTACATAAACATTGTTTGTTCCAGATCTTTAATTTATAACCAATTTTTTCTACCATAATAATACTCAAATAAGTTGACATCAATGACAATACATTAACTAATAATGTTTATCACCACTTCTGCAACTCGGTTGAATATCAACAAATGAATTCAAACATATAATCAGTTGTAGTTCATCAGAAATCAGCACCAATAATTGAGCATCATAAGCAATACATTAGTAATTTTTTAAATAATAAATACATTAAATATACGAGTAATAATTGAAACACGTGTATCATTAATAACATATGTTTTAATCATTAGAATTAAACACAATAAATTAATCGTACCATGGCATTAGAGTTTAATACATAATAAATTCATTGTGATTTAACATATAAGTCAAATAAATTTATATGAATAAATCAATATTACCATCATCATCATGACCATCATCATCATCAATGTGATCATCATCATCATCATCATCACCACCACCACCACCACCATTATCGCAATCATCATCATCATCATCATCACCATAATCACCACCACCATCATTGTCGCCATCATCATCATCATCATCATCATCATCATCATCATCATCACCACCACCACCACCACCATTGTCTTCATCATCATCATCATCATCATCATCACCACCACAACCACCACCACCACTGTCGTCATCATCATCATCATCATCATCATCTTCTTCTTCTTCTTCTTCATCATCTTCGGTTTCTTCTTCTTCATCTTCAGTTTCTTCTCCTTCCATCACATTATACTTTACTGGCCTTCCTCTTGGATCATGTCTAACAAAAAATGACCAACCCGGTTTATGTGGAACCTCTATGTAAAACGCTTGCTCAAATTGGCTTGGAAGAACATAGGGCTCATCTCCACCTGGCTCAAATGACCTTGTGTTAATCATTGTAAATCCATTATCATGTTGAATAACATTTCTATCAGGATCATTTTGATTCAGTCGTAGCCTGTACCATTTGATGGTGAATAAAAATAATTTGAAGGATTCAAAGTCGCACTCAAGTATATCATCCAAAATGTCATAGCATCGGTTTTGAGATTCTTGAGGATGCATGTCATTTCTAGATGACATATTAGTGACCTCGAAGACTGCATTTATCCTTGAATCACAATTTTTCTTTTTGTCGTCCAACTTTTTTATGCAAAATTTATGGCCGTGGTAGTACATAGCTTTGTGGTGCTTGACCTTCAATTTTTCAAACATGTAAAAATTATTTACATCATGAGTTGATATTAAACATATGGGTCATGATTAGTAAATTTATACGTACATGTCTACCTCTTAAACCATTTGCTAGATCAATTACCATTGGTGTAACATTGGAATCTCCATTACGATGAGCTTCTTTAATCAATGAAGTAATATCTTCCCATGTTAATGAGTGACCATTTTGTTGACATAGTTTAATCTATATCGTCATCCAATCAAGATTTTTCACAATATACAAATGTAGTGCATCCCACTCTCGACCAACAGTATAAAAAATAGACCACTTAGAAACAAATTCAATTGAAGATTTATAAGAATTAATTAACTACAATAACATCATATAATTACCTCTCATTTTCCTCATTCTAACTTTTCCCATCAAGTACTCTCCTTCAAATTTGTTAATGGAGTTGGGGTCCCAAATGTGATATACATGGATCTTTGTTGTAAACTTAGAAAGATATTCACTAATGTACACCATGGTATGGTATACCATGTTTCACTCCACCATAGAACCCTTAGGATGTGCTCTTTTTCGAACCAAACCCTTCCAAAATTCTAGGTGCCTCTCAACCATCCACATTGACCTAGTTTGTATAGGTCCACACAATTCAATCTCCTCAACTTGATGTATGAGGTAGCGTTCTTGTGCATTGAAAAAAGTAGAAGGTAAACACTTTTGCATTTCACACATAAGATGAAGAATTTTTATCTTCCAATATTTTATATTTTCTTTATTGATTTCTTTCGATGACAACCACCTAGAAGAGATTGAACATGCAAAAACATATAAACAAGACTTTACACAAAATATGCAATAAATTATTGAAAAAGTAAAACAAGTCACAAATATAATATCTATACAACAAATTTGACAAATAACGCTTCTAACCTCATGTATTTTCCAAGATCATATATAACTTGTTTGACACTGTTGTCGAAGTGGTGTGGGAGAGATAGAGGTAGAACGTACTGCAATATTAATTATAAATATTTTCAATATTTTAGAAAATAATACAATAAAAACTACATGCAGTATAAAAATATATAGAGAATATAGAATAACATGAATTACCTTAATAAAGGTATGTCAATCGTGTATTTTCATCCCTGGCCCGAATTCACTTTTCTTTGATACAAGGTTATTTATGTTCGTAGAAAATCCTGTGGGAAATCTAATTTATTGTATGACTTCTTTTATAGCATTGCTTTGTTGCTCCGATAATAACCAAGGAAGGGTACTTATATCAATATGGTCTCCATTGTTATTTGATTGAATGACATTTTTCAATGCAAGGTTGGAATCTTCAATGTCACTACAAATTTTGACAATTTTTTTCTTTATCACGCCTTCCGTCCAATAATTTCCATAATGTCTCCGTTATATTCTTTTTGATATGCATAACATCAAAGAAATTCATGATTGGGAGGTCGTAGTACGACAACCTACTAAATTATCTAGGATAACTTTTTAGTCTTTTTGTAAGTTGGTCATTGATGCCTTGATGACCTTCACGAGCATCAATTACATCATCAGTAAGCAAAACACAATATCAAAATAGAAATTTCAAACAAAAATCATCAGATTGAATGACATTACCTCAACAATTTATTCTATTGTATTCCAACTTCCATATGTGAGGTGTCATTCTTCATGGCTTTGATGTAGTCTCTTCTTTCCCATTGAAAAGATGTTTTTCAGTTATTCAATACTTATGATTTTTGTGGAGAAAGTGCCTATACTCATCAAACACCTTCTTTCCTAAACTTTTTGAATGACAAGATTTCATCTTTGGACCACAAACTGGACATGCAAATTTCCCCCTGTCTGAAGACCTACAAGATCATGTATAATTATATTAAATATGTTAATTTTGATAATTACAATTATCATGTGCAAACTTAAATATACAATAAAAATGTGTTAGCACTATAACATACAATAAATATGTGTTAACAATATAACATACCATAAAAATGTGTTAGCTCAGGGGCATCATGTATTGTCCATACAAGCATTGCATGGAATTAAAACTATCTTTGTCCTATTGGTCTAAGGATGTCATACATAGTGACCCCATTCCATAAATCCAACAACTTGTCGATAAGGGGCTTAATATATACATTCATATCTCTAACTTGGTACTTACCTAGTTGAATGAACAGAAATATTACATAATTATTATGGTCATTTTGATGCGGTATTTATAAATAAATTTACATGAATATTAAATGAAAAAATACCAGGAACAATCATTGCCAACATTATGTGCTCCCTCTTTATGGACATCCAAGGAGGAATGTTATTTTTTATAACAAAAATAGGCCACAACGAGTAAACAAATCTCATCTCTCCAAATAGATTGACACCCTCCGCTACCAATGAAAGCTTGAGATTACGAGGTTCTTCTTTAAAGTGTGGCCAAGTTTCCTTTATGTCCTTAAATGTAGAACCATCTACAGGCATTCACATAATGTCACCTTGAATTATATTACGTGCATGGTAATCCATAAATTGTGCCAAGGTAGTGCACCTGAATCATTGCAGATGTGGAATAATAGGAATATACCGAAGAACCTTGCAAGACACCTTTTTTTTTGTTTTACATTATTGATATTTACTAATATGACAATCAGGGCATTCTGTTGCAAATTCATGTTGTTTATGATATATAATATGATCATTAGGACATGCACGTATTGTTTGATACTGCATTCCAATATATTTCATAGTGGCAGATAATTCTCAGTACGAGCAAGGTAGAATGTTTGATGGTGGTAACAAACACTCACCTATCAACCTATGGCAAAAAATATAATTAATTGTACATGATTCACCCTTTGTTAACAATAAGAAAATTATGACTAAAATAGGTGAAAAATATGACATATATGACATACCTTAACATACATGAGATTGTTACGTTGGATAAACCATTCAAAACCTTGAAGTTCACCAACAACAATAGAGCAGAGAGAAGATTTGTTTGAGAGCCTTTGTATAGGGGCTCATATGCCTTCTCAAGTATAGGTAAATCAAGGTCATCTTCATCATTGTGATCAGCTGTGCCGGTACTATCATCTTCAATCATATTCTTTGGCACATGATCAACTGCAACAATACCATCATCTTGAATTATGTGCTCTATCGCAGGATCATCTTCTTCCATAGAATCATTATCTTATCCTTGAATATTCACACCTCCATGTTCCCGCACTTGAAAATTCACATTCTCTGGATTTTTATGGTCCATAACATGAAACCCAAGGTGGTTGACCTATATCAAAATGATGACCTTAAATTAACCATGACTATGATATCATCATCAATTGATTTCTTATGTATATAAATTGTTAAAATAATATATTGAAATATGTACCAATGGATGAAAATTGTGCCCCCCTTCAATGTGACCATGCTGCCTACAATGTTTCTCAGTTGTTTTGAATAGAAGTCTTTGAGTCTTTAGGCCCTTGAAATTATTGCAGGGACAATAACATTTTCTATCACCTTTTATTTTGAACTTAGACCACAATTTAGCAATTGTCTCCTTATTTTGTCATGGGTTCATATTGTTAGACATGGTCTTTCTTCGGAGGAAAATATTTGGGCTATAATTATACCAAAAACTTGTCTCCCATACTCTGAATTGAGATATTAATGTTGTAATATGTAAAATATAAACATAATAGCATTAGTACTATCTTGTATAAAATCAAGTGTAAATCCATTAAACAGATTTTAACTGCAAATCAATGTACAATTAATCTAATCACGATTCATATTTGATAGGAATGCTAAGAATATTACTTGTGAATTATATAATCATTCTCTCAAATTTTAAATGGATCCACACACACATTACATATAGACTTCTCCAACACTTCTACATTCATGTCAACTTCAACCATTTCAAACCATAACTTTCTTAGACACCTTGTCTAAGGCTTAAAACATTCTAACCCAACCAAAATATTATCTCTAAGGTCATCTAGACCTCATAGTGACCCTTAAGGCATATTTTTCCAAGGCACTATTACAACATTTTATCACATTTAGTGCATTTACAACATTTTAATGGCTTTCTTGCCATATTACAATCATTGATGACCTTATAGATCTTTAACCAATCTCACTTACCCTTGAATAAATCAAGTGACCCCAAGGTTACCCTACTAGCCCTTATGCCAAGCATGGCTTACAAATCTTGTTTATGATCATACTGATCCATAAACATTACAACATGTTTTAAACAATATGAAATGACCATCCATGGTCTCATTACAATGCCAAATGACCCTTTATGGTCATGTCCCCATCTTCCTAGGATCCATAGTGACCCTAGTGTACCTTCATGGCCTTGGTGCTCCTGCACCACATACCATGTTGGGAGGGGATCATCCTTTTGAAATGGTCAATGTATTAGAAGTTTTAGGGTTAGAATGTTTTCTAGTCTTATGAACAGATGCAATTAGAAGACTAGCATCTTGAGATCCATTTGCAATCATTAAACAACTCATCTAGAATGGTATTCTCCTCTTGGAGTATTTTCCCACTAATTAGGGTTCTAAACAATTAAAGCTTGGGGTGAAGAAAATGCTCACATATTCTCTCTTTTGGAGAGGACTTATTTCTTCATCGTTTTTTGTTTGCCTATTTGTGAGATATTTTTGTTCATCATTACCTCATCAAGTGTTGTTTTTAGACCCATTTTTAGTATTTTGATATTTTCATTTTCCTGCCTAAGTTGCACTTAAGTGTGGGTATTGGCGTGAACAAAATTATTCCATAAATAATTTCCCTTTTAGGCTCCTTTTCACACTTTGTTAGTTAGGTTTACTTAAAATTATTTAGTTTTTGTGTCCCAAGCCATAAGATCATGACTTGCTATCATATAATATCCTACATCTTGTCATTTCCTATACATGTAAGGATCCCCTATGTACATTTCTTTCCATTGCAATTTATACTATTGTATGAATTTTGACATTATAGCATTTTTTAGTGCTTCTCTCTTGTGTGGAAAGGTTATTTTAATGTTTCCATTAATTTTTTCTCTTATTAAGTCCTTTGGTGACTTCAAAACCTTGGGCAAAAGGTGATCTAGAATCAAAGATAACTTTGTAATTATTAAGTATGGTAGTTGTGGGCTTGGATATGATCTTACATCATGTTTCACATGGCATAGGGTTATACATATCCATATGACTAGCCTAAATTACATAGAGAATGGGGTTGTTCACATTAATACAACAAAGCATCCTAATTTGTTTGGAATTTTCAAGCACATCCATGTCTTTCTTTACGGTAGTTATAATAACTTGGATAAAGGATGATTTGAGTATCAAGATATTATTTTGCTTATTAAGTATGATAGCTATAAGCTTGGATACAAGCTAATCCATTATGTTTTCACAGGGTAAGGGTAACGAGTTGATATGGATCCAAATGACCAACGTGAATCATAAAAGGGAATATGATTTGGTCACATTAATACAATAAAGTGTCTTAATTTTTCTGTAATTTTCAAACATAACCATCAGATCATCCTTTATAAGCTCTTAGAAAGTTTGATAAAACAGGTTAAAGAAACCATCAAATTAAGGGGCCTGGCCCTGTGATGTACTAGACATAGGTATTTGTGCACTTCAATATGACGGATGCTAATACATGAATCTACTATACAAAGCACACAATTTTTTTTTCCTAAAATGTTTATTAAGATGCAGAGGCACTAATTTAAACATCCAAATATTATGTACAATTCAATATCGTATTTAAACAATAAACAAGTGGACAAAAATCTATAGGACAAAAATTGCTGATAAAAGGCATATTAAAACAGCCAGTTGACAAATTCATTTCTATACAGTATAATTTACTAACCATAAGGAAATTATATCGCAGCAAATTTTCTCCTTTAAGAAAATGAAAGCAGTCCACAATGAAAAAGGAACCAATAAAATAAAGACAGAAGTAATAGTGCATAGTTCATTTAGAATAAAGTTACTCTGAAAATACTCACAAGAGTTTCTAGAGATGATGCCCTGTTATACACTAATACTCCAGCACGCCTTACTATTTGTGTTTTACCTGATTCTCGGTTCTTGCACCAACGTATTATATCTCTACAAAGGAAACAAATCAAATAAAGAAAATCAAGGCAATGCAGAGCTCATAATTTCCCGACAAAATAAATTTGTAGTATGATTTCAAAATGAAATTTCATGCAATTGGGTACTTTACGAGTGCATTTAAATCCAACTTATATGCAAAAGTTACTTTTTTTAATTTTGAGTGATAATATGCAAAACACAATTAAACTTTTGTGCAAATTTAGTTTGAAAGGGCATCAATTAAATAGTTGTGGACTAAGAAGCATTATTTCCAACGAAATTGTCCAATTGATGGGAAAAAAATGAGTTTTAAATCAAATAAAATGAGCATTTTAGTAATAGAGCTTTAATTCATAGTATTTGATTCTATTAGCTTAGAAATTGTTGCACGACATAGTGAACTCATTAGCAATTGATAAAGTATCATGTCAATCCAAGACAAACATGTTGAACTAATACAATAATCATTAATTCATGACTTGAATGGCTTAATATTGGGTAAAGTTAAATAAGATTTACTCCAAAGAGTCTTTCTTCTTACATCTACTGCCCTCTGTGAAGCTATAAATTAACACACTAAAAAAGGGTTAGGATGTTTTCTAGTCTTATGAACAGACATAATTAGAAGCTTCAATGTGAATATTTGCATGTGGGAAATAAAATATTTGAATATTTGTAAGTCAGGAATAGTACCTACTAGCAATCGCACCTTAGTGTGCAATGGGTACGCCGAAGAGTTTTGCAAGACCTCTATTAGTAAAAAAATTGGCCTACTTTTTTAATACAATTGTGTAGATAATAAGATCAATTAGTATTCTATTTAGTGAATGATGTTTTTGTGCAAATGTGTCTTAGTAGATAAATCATAGCTTCAAATCAAGTATACATCCACTGATAAGGATCGAAACACGATTGAAACAAAACCTCTAAATCTTTCAATGTTGGCAGAGTATTCACAGTTTTCTTTTCAAAGATATGTCAAGGTCATGGCTTGCATCTATTATCATTATATGGATGTTAGTATGATTCAAGCATTTGGAATATGTTTTTGAATTAAGAAAGAAACAAATCAAGGGTGTTATCCCTTACAATCAACAACCAAACAACTACGCAACTTGAGAAGCTAATGGAAAAAATATGCTAAGAAGGACCCTTAGAAGAAGCAAAATAGAAATAAAACCAAGGACTAATGGAAAAAGAATATGGGAAAGGGGACAAAGGAGTTTGGTTAGGCCCTTGGGCCGCTCATATTTCTCCCGAGAGTCTTAAGGCACTCCTCACATAGGAAGTTGAGGAGTTCACTATTATCAACCCCATTGTTGTCTTGTTGTAGAAGACAAAATGTGGTTGCAACACTATACATTACCTTATAACCAAACTTGTCAATGTTATGCATCATCTTCTCTAACTCTATAAACTTGACCAACATTTCCTCAAACTTGTTAATGTACTGAAGATCTCTCTCAAAGCCCAGAGCCCTCATCGAAAAAAATTCACCTTGTATTTCAAGGCAGCTATCCTCTCTGACAATGCTAAATGACTTGGACAACCTTTGGGAGACGAGAAGACATCATCTTTCTTAGTGTTTGTATCCTTGTTCGACTTGAGGCTATCTAAGATGTGTGATAATCTATGAGAGCTATTAGAGTCCTTCTAAAGTGTTTGGGATATGTTGTTTGAGTTCAAGTTTATCATTTCAAATTTTGACCTAAGCTTAAATGTATTAGATTAGAAAGGGGAAAAAATTAGGTTTAATATATGATTCTAGATATAATATATGGTTGAGGATGTGATAACAAGAATATTACCCTTTTATATAATTCTAAGGATGCATTAAAAATTATCCTAAATGTAAAAGATATAAAATTATAAACAATAATTGAATTTCATTGTATTATATACTTCTCAATACAATTTTCTATTTATGTATATGTCATATAATTCAAAATGTATTATCTAGTTGTGTGTCTTCATGTGTTCAATATTATCACAATTCATTTTTATTCTAAAAAATTATAAATCTATAATGAGACTGATGATGTCTAATCCCCTCGGTCAAAATATTAGTTCTTCATTATTTAATAGATATACAAGTATATCTATTTTACCTTTGTAAGCATCCTACACATTATAGTAATGTTGATGGAGAAGAGACATTATATAAGGGCATGCTACTTGAAACCTACTAACAATGAAGGTCACAAACCATGCCACAAGGTTCTTATAGTGATGAAATCTAAAGTTCGACATCTACATAGGGTTCAAGGATGATATGATATATCATTTTTTATTTTTATCTTTGGTACTCTTTTGTTGCACTTGTTAGTGGTGTCTCTCGTAATGCTATGACCTTTATCAATGTGTCCCTTAGAGGGAATATTATTTGTGGATGCTCCTTACAAACTATCCCAAAAGCTTTCAACATTGTTTCACTCACCCAGATTTAATATTGGTAGAATTTGATAAGGGATTCATTTGGACTTGGGGATTTCACATCTTAAATGCTATGAGTTTAATCCCTTCACCAAATCCTAAAATGCATAAAGTATAATTAAATATGTAATATAAATATACAATTTCTTAATGATTTTGATATTAATCAAAAGTAACATTATATAATTATGTTATGTTATATTAGTTATACTTAACTACACTTGCTATTGTAACATTCAATATGTGTGGTTATCTGTTGTTGCTGCCTCAGTGCTTAAATCATTGCACTTACAAGATTGCTTTATGATTATCATTTATTTTGTGTAAGGTAGAGTTTCTACCATCAATGGCTTTAAAGGGTGATCTTGGTAAGTCTGAATTCAACACTCGGAATCTAAAAGTGAATTGGTAATGCACGTTAGAGAAATCATAAGAATGAATTGCAATTGCTTGGATGAGTGACATAGCTCTGTCTATTCAGTGGAACTTTATGACTTCCATTTCCCTCTTGAAACAAAGTTAATGGAATTTTCCTCAAGGAAGTCAAAATATAAAATTTCTTAACTCGTTGAATGCTCCAAGGTGCAGCATCGGTTGATTTATATTATATTTTCTGCAAAACTATGGTGACTCACTGCCTCAAATATTGCATGATACTGGGTTATGAATGTAGCATGAACTTTCCAAAACACAAACCAACGATCTGTTAAAGCATTTAATTTTCACAATATTTGTTAATTCAAGTGATTGCTTCAAATTTTCACCATCTTTGAATTTACTGTGACATCCTTGTTACCCACTGTGTATAAGGTTTATATACAAATTGTAAAAGAAAACCCATGTTACCTTAAATTTTGCTGGACACAACCAAGTTTAGCCTAATTGAAATAGAGAAAAGGTATAGTTTGTCACAATCTACATTATTTATTATACATAAAATAATCTCCAAAAGAAAGACAGATTTGGGTAAAGAAAAGTGCATTTCCACCCTTTTGCCAGTGGCTCTATTTCTAGGGATGTTGCATGACACTTGATAGTCATTAGGTTGCTACATATTTTATTTTGATTTGACCTTAGAATAATTTAGGGGAAGGATTATAATGATTGCTCCTGTGATAAAAAAACATTTCATTATTCATTCATCTTTGCTAATTTCAAATTCTAAAAATTTGACCTTCAATGAACTCTACAGAAACCAAATATTAGTACTCCATTTGAAAGTCCAATATTTGATTATTCTTTCCCTTATCTATATATAAGGCCATTCAGACCTTGAAAATTAAGAGGAGCAATAGAGGAAACTCAAAGACTGGCTCTAGAAGATCTTGAGAAGCGAAGAACATAAATTAAGTTATGTTCTTTCTATGCTAAATACTTTGAGTGGAATTAACTTTAGAGAAGGTTTTCCATGAACATGTATATTGATTTTTCCATTCGGGCATGAAATTGGTGCTGGAGTAGGAGACTTTGAAGAGGGTTTGTAGAGTATTTGCAGAGGAGTTACTACCAGTGATTGCCACCAAACTCATCACTTTCCTCTAAATTTTTAGGCCGTCATCTAATTGTGACACTAGTATGGTGCAAAAGCGAATGACTTTGATGTTTTCAATGGTCTTCCAATGCTCCCATACATTTTTGACCATAGATTTCAAACTTCAGCTCTTCCCTTTTCAAATAAGGAAATGCCTTCGACATAATTTTCAAATAAATGTAGAGGCAAAATGTGGTTTCATGGACTGCACTTATTCTGGGTTATGCTCAAAATGGGTTTATTGAAAAGGCCTCGGATGTGTTTCATGTTTTCATCTGAAATTATAGATGTGTATGCAAAATGTGCAAGCATAAAAAGGCACACAAATTATTTGATAAAATTGCTGATAAAAGGGAAAAAAATAAATTGATGCACAACCAATGAGAATTATCATGGGCGTATGAACTCACCTTTCGTAAGCTCCAAGAACATGGATTTGTGCCCTCTGCTGCCTCTTCTTTGATGGGTAATCCTCTCTGGTGCATAACATAATGAATTGGAATGCAAATTTTCTAAAAAAGTTATGCTCTTGATCGTCAAAATTACAATGACCACGGGCATTGACTCTGTCGTCATCGTAATTCTGACAAACCCAGGCATGTATTAAAAAAATCAAAATTTTCCTTCTATAATTTGACCAAGCAAAATAAATATAATGCTTCATCAAAAATTTCGTCAGAAATTGGGGTAAAATGTAGTATTGTTGGTATACCAATCTGAAATAATACTTGTAGGCAAACAATGTATCCTAGCTACCTTCCCAAAAAATAATGTATGTGCATGGGATGCATCATTTCTCTTCCAATATGAGGATGAAATTAACCATTTTAGAAAATCCATCAACAATTGAAAATATTGAACCATTATCTATTTTTGTGTGAGGAAATGCAAAAACCAAATCCATACTAACATGCTCCCATGGTCTCTCTGGTATAGGGAATGGCTGATACAACCTTGTATTCTACCTTACTTATTTTTAATGTGGGAAAATTCTACAACCTTACACCATATTTTTTTACATCTACACTCATTCCAAGCCAAAAATATCCTTCATTTAGTCATGACATTATCTTATCTACACTAAAATATTTACATGAACATTGACTATGTTTCTCTAATCAAATTTCCCCTCATTAACCCATGATGCATGTTGAATAATAAGATTAAGAAAGCTTGCACTATGAAATTTAACTAAGTTCTTTCAAATCTGAATCTAAAAGATTACCCTCTAAGAATGTTATTGCAAAATAAAACAATGAAAGAGAGAACCATAACATAGTTTACACCAGATATACATGGAGAAATATCATGAATAGAGATACATGTATATTACTAATTGAAAGAGAGATTACAACATCAATAAACTTCTCTAAATAAATTTGTATTATTTGACAACACCCTATTACCCACGCAACTAACCAAACTCTATGCAAACCACTAGCTCAAGGGCTCAATTTATAGAAACTCTTTGGAGTGAATACTACTTTAGTATCACAATAGAATAGTCAAACACCTAGAAATATATCATGCCTACCTTCTTGGAATCAATCATGTAGCCCAAAGTAGCCACGTACAAATGTTTATATTTGTCATAAGGCATCTTGCCAAACTAGACAAATATAGTAAACTTTTGTCATAAATGTACTCATAGTGAATTATTATAACCTATGACATCTTTCATAACTATCATGCATGCACTTACAACCCCTTACATATGTCCAAAAACCTAAAAAATGAAATATCACAAAGGGGACACCTAGCTATTTTGTCATGTTCCTAAAGTCCAAACAATAAATATAAGTTTTACAGGAGCTCCTTTTCTAGAGTTGGTTACACGGTTTTACCTCTTATGGGTAAATTACAAAGGATATTGTGAGAAAAAATAATTAAATAATTTACAATTTTGATGACACCTAAATCCTAATAAGGTATGTACAATTGCTTTCCTTCAAACAATAAACCTTCCTAAAACAAAATACTCCAATCATGGAGCTCTATCCTTCATTAAACTCTTGCATGATGCCCATAATTCTTTGGAATTGGCATTTATATGTGTATTTTTTATGGAATTAATTCCAACCGCAATTACATGCAACTCATTCACCAATAAAAATCTTATGCTCAAAGCATCAACTACCCAAATAGATTTCCACTACTGTTGTTCAATATAAAATAATAACTCTCTAGAAATTCCCCATTTCATATGTGTTTTAATTTAACTTACCATGGATGTTTATGAACTACGAATCTCTCTCTCTCTCTCTCTCTCTCTATATATATATATATATATATATATATATATATATATATCCTTAAGTCACAAATAATGTCCACTTTCTCAATGCCTACACAATTGCATAAAATTCTTGGTCATATACAAAGTATTTTCTCTTGGTTTCATTTGATTTCTCACTACAATGCAATTAAGTCTTTTCTTCTTGATTCAAAGTGTCTCTAATGGTTATCCACTTGCACCGTAATCAATTTGAAAATCTTAAATTTTATTTGATTTCTCACTACAATATGCTATTAGGTCTTGCCTTCTTGACTCAATATGCCTCTAATGGTTATCCGCATACATCACAATCAACTTGAAAATCTTTTCCAAAATTTAGAAGCGACAATGTTGGTTGTTTGATCACTGTCTCCTTTAAAAACTAAAAATGTATTTCTATTGTAGTTGTCCAAACAAATTGTACTCTATTTCCTTTCATTATCTCTATGATTGGAGCACAAATACTACGAAAATTTCTAATGAACTTTCTCTAGAAGATCGTCAATCCATGAAATTTTTTGGCTTCAAACATTTTTGGGTGAAGTTCATTCTACTATTGTCTTAACCTTATTTGGGGTCATCTTCAACCCATCTAAAAATAACCAAAAACATTATTTTTTGTTCATAAAAATGCATTTCTTCAAATTGACCATCAACTCATCTTCCTTCAACCTTTGGAAAATGGATATAATATAAAAAAATTGTTCTTCTCCTTTTTTTTTTATTAAAAATGACTTTAATTACTCATTAATTAGCCTCATAAGGGATTTGGGAGTGTTTTTCAATTCAAATGACATCACCAACTATTCATACCAACAAACTTTTATTTTAAAAGTGCTCTTCTACTCATCTCCTTCCCTGATTCTGATATGATGGTATGTACTCTTCAAATCAATCTTCATGAAGTACTTGCCTCTATTTTGAAAGGAATTTAAGTAGTGGAGAAATTTCCTACACTAATCTTGAGAGGATAGTTATGTAAAAACTTTCTCGGATCTTTACAACAGTTACAAAAAATTAATATAAATAAACATAAATAACATACATACCACAACACAATGATTTATATGGGAAAAACCCTTTCAGGAGAAAAAACCCACACTCCAAAAGGTTCCCAATATATTATTCAAAAACCAGCAACAAATTACAATATACTTGCATTGTAAGCTTCTCATAAGAGTATTACCCACAGAGATCCAGAGGTAGCTCAAAAACTATCAAAATCTTACAATACATCACAATGTATTTCACATGCCTAATATATAGGACATATAAAACAAGAAATCATCAAACAGTATTAAAAAATCATGGGCTAAAACCACCCAAAAAAAGGCACATTAAATATCCATTGTTTGACCCATGACCTAATGATAAGTGATCACGATTTTCTATGGAAAATTATATAAGAAAATTTCCCCTAGACCCCCAATTGGTCAAGGGACCAAGGACAACAAGGGGAGAACCCATTGCAACCACCCAGTTGGGAGCGACACCACCAAAACCCCTATTGCTCATACATCAACATTAACCTTTTAACTATTGCAAGGTCGAGACACCATTTTCCCAATACATTTAACTAGTTGATCTATTAGGTTTAGCTATGAAGCCACCCAATATCAAAATAACTAAAGGAAATCAAGATTGAATCCAGAGATGAATAAAACTTAGCACTAAACTAGAATTCATTAATAAGTGAACTAATGAACTATAATATGGAGAGGTGATAACTAATTATATATAAAAAGATGGACAAATAAATCCAAGAGGAATAATAACTACTAATTGCCCAAAATAGGAAGGATTTTTATGTACTTGGTAAATGCCAAATACATGATTATGCCAACTCACATGAGGACAAACAAATAGTTATGGGAGGTGGAAAATAAGTCCAAAAAAGGGTGAGAGACTTAACTACCAAAATATGGGTGTGAGCGACACATATGCAATTGAATGATTATGCCATGTGTCCTCATCCTAACTATTATATTGTAACCTAAGCAAGTTTAATAATGTGTGTAGGAAAAATAAATATTCCCTACATAAGGGAAATAAAAACCTACACTAACACCTCTCTAAGTGTAGATTATGTGGGTGAAAAGACACAAAGATGGATCCCAACTATAAGGCCATGTTAGGTACCCATGTACAAAAAATCTCTCATAAATGAAAAAATGAGAAAACCTAATGGAACAAAACTCCTCTCCAAAAGAGAGAAAAGAAAACAAATTTACCTACACAATAAAATATATCATACAAGGAATAAATCATCTGCAAAATAGAAAGGGTAAGAAAGATTATGCAGCCTTCCCCTAAGTAGCTAATTGTACCAATAATTGATGCTCTAAATTGGATGTAAGAGATGGACTACAACGTTCCTCCCCTTAGGAAGGAAAAAAACAAAAGGTGTATAAATAAACTTAAAAAAAAGTTCAACAAAATAAACCCTAGAAGATTGTTTTCTATCCATTTGGAAGTATCTTTCCTATCTAAGACTACCTTAAATTAGTCTAATATAGGAATAAAAAAAACTTATGACATATAAACATAGAAGATTCTATAGAAAGAATGTATGGAAAGATTCCCTCTAAAAAAGGTAAGGAATGGGATTGCCCAATTCGTAGGCTTCCCATCATCCATTTGATATTCAGATTTGATTATGGAATGTAGTGAGTAGTATTTGGCCTCATCAAGAAAGATTATTGCTCTATATGGTAGGGATTTGATGGACCTATCAATTGAGGAAGTCACATAAGCTTTTGGGTTTTTGATTCACCTAGTAATGGTAGATGTTAGCAAGGAGGAAGCAAATAATATCTATGATCAAGGACCTGATAAGACTCTCTAGAGGATAAATTTGGATGCTGAAATAAAAATCATCTTACACCAAATTATCTAAGGACTTATATAGGAGTGATATTACTCCAGAGATAAATAACATGATCACCTTGCTTAACAAAGTAATGAAACTAAGTTCTACCTCTACTTTTGAAGGATGAATATTATACATTGTTCAAGAGGTAAAAACTCGAGACAATAAAATCTGTTGTGCCAAATTTATTAGTGATAATCTCCATACCCAACTCGTAATGCTAAAAAAACTCAAATTTCTAACAGGGCTTCATATATACTATATGATACATAAGTCTGACTTGTAAAGGTAATGTTGGTAGTGCATTTGGACAATATAAAGTATATGAGTGATATAGAAGATTTAATTCAATGCATTTACTACATTATTCTTCCTATCATAGAAGATTCAATTCAATGCATTTACGATGAATATTTTAAGTGCTGAAAGGGAATCTAAATAAAATATTTTCAAGTAGAGCTATGTATTTAATTAAGCAATTTGGTTATTGGTACAACCAATTCCTAGAGCTTACCTATATGAGAGTAGAAGGTTTTCTTAGGAAAACCTTACATGCTTCTGAAGTATCCTACAAATTAGATAATATTGTTGGAGGGCACTATAAAATTGTGTATTTCACACAAACTTCTTGAAAATATGCACAAATCTAGTCTCTAATAGCTACTAGTTTTAGAAAAGGGATCATATGCTTGCCCCTCTGCCCCATGTGTAGAAGATTCAGATGTAGAGCTGCAAGAAATTCATATAAGATTTCATGCACCTAGCAGAAATTTTGACCCATATGAAAAAATGAGAAAGAACATTGGAAGAAAATATATACACAAGATGCACCTTGAAGACTTTTAGGAAAGTTGTGTAGAAAAGCTTAAAGTAAGAAAAAGACCATATTCAAGGTTTCCACTGGAATGTATTAAGAAATTTCAAATTATGGTGGTCTGTGACTAGTTACAACATGGGGCGTACATAGAAATTTTTGATAAACAAATTCCACCCCCTGATTACTTAAATAAAGTTGTAAAACTTGATGACCTCTTGAAACTAGTATTTAGGTACACTAAGAGGTGGATTAAAATAAAAAAATTTGAATTGATCGAAAAGGGAATTATATTAACACATGATTTTGGAGAATGTGAGAGAATATAAATATTCAAATAAAGAGTTTGTTGAAGAAAATGAGGAAATCCCAAAACCTGTAGAAATTGAAACAACGTCCAAACAAAAGTAAGGGTGAAGTCAGGAACACTAAGGGAGTTGAAAGAAAACCCAAGGCTCATACCACATTTACAAAAGAAATGGTTATCCAACAAAAGATGAAGAAGAGAAAAGTTCAAAAAAATCTTAAAAGAGGCCAAGGTATAGGCCAAAAAATGAAGAAGAGGTTTCTTCTCCTCCACCTTCTACTTATTCTCCACCTCCTCAACCAACCATTTTAATGGCTACCACAAGTGTTGAGGATGTTCCACCCACTTCCAATAATTCCATTTCACCCATTACCTTTATTTCTTCTCATAAAGCTTCACCTTACCTAATTTATTTTGTTTCCCCTTCATAATCATTACCACAAATTAATATGTCAATATCAATTGTGTCTAGCACTATTCCAACTACTCATCCCACTATGCCTTCGATTGATTTGCCACAATATTTCATCCAACAATTGTCTCAATCTCTTCCAACTATAGATATAGTTGGAGTAAATGGTATGTAACCCATCAAATCCACTATTGCCAAAACTTCCATGTCTCAAGGAAGTGTAATTTTTTTGGTATTAAGTAGTATAAAAATAGCATATCAAAAAATAGAAGAACAATAATTCAGTAGTGCACACACCTCTCCTCCTATGAAGATTCAAATGTAAACATAACAATTTGATCAAGGTGCAGAAGATATTGATAAGAACAATTCATCTAATGATGTATTTGAAGAAGAACAACAAAAGGTTGCTTCAAGTTTGCAAATGCAAGAAAAATCTATGGGTAGTCAAAACCAAAATGAAAATGTTGCAAAAGCATAGAGTAGTCAATAGTAGATTCCACATTTTTCTCAACTATAGACAACAAAAGAAGAATCAATGATGCCTGACTGGATAAAGGAGAAATCAAAGTAGAAGCAACCTATTACATAAAATCCTTCTATAGACTTGGAAAGTGTTATGATTAGAAGACATGAATCTAACAATTACATGAAAATATAACCAATAATGCAAAGGAATAAAGCACACATAAGTAGAACAAGAAGACACAGATTTAACATGGTTCACCCAATCTTGGGCTACATCCACCAAACAGAGAGTCTAATATTATTATTCAGTAATTTCAATTGATTACAACCAGTGATCACCGCTGCAAATGCTACAATACTTCTTCACTCTAACAAGTCATAATCCTAACACTATTTTTCTTAAAGAAAAACCCTAACCCTAAAACTTGCTTGATGGGTCAACCTATTCAAATGCAAATCTTCAACATCCACAATACTTAAAATAGTACAAATAGAAGTCATCCTAACAACCTGAGAACACATTTCATAAAAATCTATGCCCTTTTTCTGTGCAAATCCCTTTACAACTATCTTGTCTTTAAATCTTTTCATACCTCCATCCTCCTCTTTCAGCCTATAAACCCATTTATTTTGTAAATCCTTTTTACCTGCAAACAACTTGCATAATTACCAAGTCTGATTTTCCAAGAAGGAATCCATGTCTTCTATCAATCCATGCTCCCACTAAACCTTGGTATCCAGTTTCATAGCTTCATCATAACATTTTGATTCACCAGCATCAATCAATAAAATAGAATACAAAGAGGGAGACAACCTATCAAGAGGTCTACTTATCCTTGAAGTTCGTCTGACTTTCACAAGAGTTTGTAGTATTTGTTGTTGTTTTTTATCACGAGGAACCACTGGAACATCAAATTTAGGAGTATCATCCAACACTAACTAATCATTTTCTTTATTCTCATGTTCTCGCAACTGATCTTTGTACAACACTTTCTCATTGAATATGGCATCCCCGCTTCTCACAATTTTATGATTCTCAAAATCCCAAAGTCTATAGCCTAACTCATCAATGACATATCTAACAAATACACATGTTTCTTTGATTTAGCTTCCATCTTGGTTCTATTTTTAGAATCTATATGTCCAAATGCTTCACAACTGAAGATTCCGAGAAAAGAATAACTCGCCTTCTTACCTACCCATGCTTCCTCTAGAACGCCACAGCCCAAAGGAGTAGAGGGACCTCTATTAATTAAATAAACAACAATTACACACAAGTTTAAGGGAAACCTACCTTGTAACCTCATAGTCCTTGCATGCTCCATTATTGTCATATTCATGCGTTCAACCACTCCATTTTCTTATGGAGTCCTTGGAACTATTTTTTGCCTACGAATATCATTCTAGTCTAGTCTTGGTTTTTCTCTATTCTTATTTTCCATTGACATAATATTGATAATCTAATTTGAGTGGTTAATTATTTATAAAATCCAAGCTTTAATCATTTCATTTACCTCCTAAAAAATAAGACCCAAAATCATTAGATTGTGCTATTTATATTTTTGTCTTAGTAACATTACTCTTGGTTTTAATGGAGTGTGATGGTGTATTTCTCTTCCCATATTTTTTATAGATCATCATAGCATGAAAAAAAACTATATTTATACCTAGTTATTAATGTTATTAAAAAAAATTATTTTTCCTAAGGTACACCATTTTAATTTAAATATACAACTTAGTATCATCTATAAGAACATTATTATCCTTGAAATACTTAGATAAATCATTAGTTTCTTATTAGATTTTCTTTTTGATAAACTTTTCATAATTTGTCCAAGATTCTAAACCTTTCAAAATATTATTTTCTTTTAAGTTGTATAGTACCTTTCTCATCAAAATTTTCCTTAGTTCCATTTGTATTTTTAGATATACTAGCTATTGATAATTTAAATTTAAAATCACTTTCATCAAAATATAAATTCATAAATGTTTCCATTTTTTATAAAAAATAAATTATTTGTTAGTTATTATTAAGTATTTACTAATGATCAAAGTTATATAATATACATTTTTACATCAATTCAACTTTAAATTAATCAAGTGATATAATTTTAAGTGGAAAATGAGAAGAGAATACAATACAACTGTACAATATAAAATGGTGAGAAATTCTAGGATGAAGATCATTCACCAAATTATAAGATACATTGGAATACAAAACATCTAACAAGGTGAATCCAATTAGCACAACCAAGAGAGTAAGGGTGCTAATGCGAGATCTATACAATATAGGGTTTTGGATTCCTTTATGATGGGAGTGACAAGGAAATATAAATCAGATATGATATGTTATATGAGATGTAAATATGATTTATAAAAGTAAGTGAAAAATAAAAATAGGAGAAATGAACTCACCTTGAAGAGAGAGAAGAGGCAAATGGACCTTCAAATCTGATTTTGACTATCGCAGAGGTGTCAAAATCTGATAAAACTCCAGATCTAGGATTTTGATGCATGTAACTACTCTTTGTAAAAATATTGTACCCAGAGGATGAGGTCAACCTGGAAGACCTAGTCCTAGACAATATTCCTGAATTTTGACCTAGTCCTTTAAAATCCAAATGTGATGAAAGTTTTAGGGGTTCTGTAACTATATCTGAGGCTCTCGAATATAGATGTGAAACTTTATTACCTTCTCCTACACACAAAAAAGAAGGGGAAGAAGGTTGAAGGTAGGGGTTTGCCTTAGTCAAACCCTACTTAGGAATCAACCTTGAAATGAAATAAATATTGTCATGTAGCAGAGATTAGATCTAAACAATGAAATGTATCATACCATGTAGATGCAATTATCTCTAAGTATGTGATCAAGAATGTTGATGCAAGACAAAAACTCATGTAATATATGTTGTAATTGGCTGCAATATTGGATTAGAGAAGAAGAAGACTTGATGGATGAATGTAGATCTCCTTCCTTGATGTCAAACTCCTTTACTTGGCCTCCAATGGGCAAAGAAGCTATATCTATGGAAGTAAATTCCTTGAATGCATGATGGAAATGAAGAGTTGAATTCTTAAGGACTCTTGATGGCCTCTTTCCAATTGAATTATCAATGAGATTGAATGCTTGATAATATATGCCTTCAATAATGGATGATTACTTACACCTGGATCTCTTGAATGCAAAATGATTGTATGGTAGCTCACATGCCTATGATGGATTATGGCTGTAGATTTTATATATAATATGGATGTAAAAATGAGAGGAATAGGTCTCCTTTTATATACATTTTGAGGCTCATATATTGCAAGTCAACCTCAACTAAACATCTAAGAGAAAAAATCCCTCATCGAGCTCGGAGCCCACCAAAGCACAAAGCCCTAGGACAAAGACAACATGGACTACCTAGTCCAGGACAAGGCCAACCTAGACGGCCTTGTCTAGGAAAGTCAAATTTTTCATAGGACTTAGGGGAGTGTGCCAAAGGGTGGTGAAAGCCACAGTCTGCCAGGAAATCAGGAGGAATCTTGAAATTAAAAAATGAATGCATAGGACATAGGTGGGGAATGAAATATGTAATTGGATCGAAAAAAGTGGAGATCATGCATAGAAGAGAGAGACAACCTCAAGTTTAAAGGAGGAGAACCTATATTTGAATTGAATATGCATCTAAGTGCAATATGAGGTCCTACCATAAGAAACACACTAAAGTAGGCTCAAAATGGTCCCAAAATGAGCACAAATCAAATGCTTAACTTTAGGATGGTACAACAAAAAACCAATAAACATTAGTATTTTGGTCCCTTTGATAAATTTGATTCACTAGGTGTCAAAATTTTCTATACAACCTCAACCTTAGTTTTCATAATGCTTTAAATGGTCATTCTTGACCTAAAATTGTTTCCTCATTTTTACAGGTTTATCATTACTAAGTTCTTTCTATTGGAAACAACCAAGATCACTTGCAAACCAAAATATTCTCCATAAACTAGCATATTATCTATCTATCTATATATAGATGTATAGTTTGTGGTTATAACAGATCATCCATTACTATTACATGTAGTGAACTACAATTTTACACTAATTCATGATTATCATTTCCTATGATTCACATGGTAATATTTGGCATTATGATCACATGCATTACTAATTCATATCTTTTTCTAAAATAACAAGATAATTAATGGTTCTTAAGCTTTTCTTCTACCAAGTTTACATTGTTATATTTTTCCCATGTTATTCTTATGATACTTTTATCTTAAGTTTACATGGTTATGATATTTATGATTTTCATGATGATATCTCACCATTGCTTCATCCTATAAAATATCTTTGTCCCTTAATGGATATAATTCTCAGCCTGCCAAGGGTATCATGGAAATCTTATTATTGCCTGTTGCTTATGGTTCTTTTTAAGAGCATAAATTATTACATTTTTTGGTATCATACATTATTTTAATTTTGGTGATAAATGATATTTTATTGGTTTATGTTTAGTTATGCTTGTGTGGATATACTCATAAACATCATATGTATAGTTCTATCCATACATATATTTTTACACACACATGTCCACATGTACATATACACAAACACACATTTTTTCTACTTCGTAATCTTTTTGCATTCTTTATATGCAATTAATTGGAGGGAAGCAATATTCAATCATAATTTTAGGATTTCCAAAATTTCAAATTTATTATAAAAAAGTATCACATCTCTCTAGGTGCTAACACTACATAGCCACGGTGTTTCTTCAAAGTGGTATCTCTAACCCTACACTTGTTTTTATTTATGTTTTTGATTGTGGGGACCACATTATCATTTTAGATACGTATGTTGTACTACTCACTTTCATTGTATGTCTTTCAAGATGAAGCACTTAAATTTGAAGCTAACAAATATCTAGTAAAATCTTCTTCCATATATATCCTTTTATGGGAGTTTGTGTATTTAATTTTCTATTGCCTATTTTTATTTACTTTGACGCACATTCTCATGCTATTTTTTATGTCCATTAAACTAAGGACAAATGTGATGATGGAAATTGTATATTTATTCCCTTTACCTTTAATTTTTGGCACTACTTCAATTAAAGTGATCATTATGAAGTAGAAATCCAATAAATAGCATATTCCCAATTGAGAGTAAGGGTGTGACTTTAGCCTTATATGTTCATATTTGTACTCTTTTTATGGGCTACTCCTGATACTTAGAATTACCCCTTCTTACATTCAATCAAATTTGTAATCATAAACTCCTAAGGAAATGATCCATTTGCTTTTGATATTTAAATTCCATCTTTGAGGCTAACTTGACCTATTCTTATGATTGTTATGTACCAAACCAATGTGATCGAGCATTTTTTTTCTACTCTTGATTTTGTGAATAAGTTGTTAGAGTAAAGAATTAATTTAATTACCTTAATTAAACTAACTTTACTACCTCTTAAGATTTCACTTTATGGACTTGCATTAGTCATTTAACAATTAAATCTAATTATTAAATGCTTATTTACCTATTAGGGTTTCCTATTAGGTTTTACGATCTCCTTCTATAAGGATTGATCCTTTGTATATTTTATTCATTCTTTTGGATGATAATAATCTTTCACATTGTCAGAGCAAAACCCTTTTTTGTTTCCTACATATTTCTTCCTTGTGACAGGTTTTTGCATGCAGGTTTCTTGGGTTTAATAAATCAAATCTTACATGGTATTAGAGTTGGATCTATTTTAGCTTGTTCATGTTTGAAAAAAAAAGAGGAGCAAGGGTTTGACAGAATAAATTTGGGATTTTTCAGCTAATTTGAGAGGTTTTGGTTGCAGTTTTCAAATCTCATATTCTTTGCAGAATGTTATTTTGTGTTTCTTTTTTGCATGCAAAAACAAATATCACTTTTTACAGACGCATGCATGTGAAAGGGAATTTTTTTGGGTGCCCTTCCCGGTGCCATCTACTGTGGTGTCCTTTCTGGTGTCATTTACCAGACCTGCACCTTATTCATCTAACCGTCGTGCATGAGTCGACATCTGCATTGTCAAATCTAAAAAGGTAGAACTTCAAACCCCTGCGGGAACTCTACTTTGACTTGAAAGCCTTTTTAACTCTGATTTCTATCCATATATATGGTTATTTACATTAGAAAATTTCAAAGGTACACATGATACTCATTTGAATTTTTTTTTCTCGCTCATTGTAAGCAATCTTTTCCAGCTTCTAGAGTTCAGTTTATTGAAATGTGGGGGGTGTTTAATTTCTTGTTTTCTGTAATTTACTTTAGTAAACTTGAAATTATATCAAAATGATACCCCTTCTAAAATATGTCTGAGACCTCTTCTTGTCTAGAACTTCTGACCCCTCATAATTATCACACATGGAAATCCCTAATGACATGACTTCTCCAGTCAAAAGGGTTGTGGTCTTGTTTAGACGCAGTGTAACCAATTTTACAAAGGCCTTTTGAGGTCATGCAACATAGGAAAATGATGGATGAGGCAATGGGGTTTATTACTTTACATCTATCAGATAGTCTACAGTTTCATCTTGATGGGTGCAATACCCCTCTAGATATTTGGACCCATCTTAATGACCTTTTTGGTACAGTGAATGAGTTCAGGACACTTGAAATTGAGGCAGAGCTTACCTCTCTTGTACCAGATCATTTTACATCCATTAAGGACTTCTTGATGAAGTTAAAGCATCAAAGGTCTTTATTATAGGGATGTGGAAAGACTAAGACTGACATAGAGTGCATCTACCTGATTCTGTCAAAGCTTCAAGGAAACTTTCTAATTTTCTCCTCTACCTTCCACTCTACCATGGATGCATTGGGCTAGAGATTCCAGATGCCCACTTTTGAGGTGTTCTGTGATTGATTGAATAGAGAGAAGGCCAAGCTCACACAGTTGGATTCTTTATCTGGAACAAAGAACCAAGCTTTGGTTGCTACGACTTCTAAAGGGACAAAAAGCAAAAGCAGAAGCCTAAAATAGATTCAGCTAGCAGTGAGCATTCCTCCAAGCCACATCAAAAAATATAGTCTAATAAATCCACTCCTAAGGGTAAATATTCTAAGTTTGGTGAGTCTTCCTCCAAGACTAAGAAGTTCACAGGTGAACCTTGCAGTTTTTGTGGCAAGGAAGGGCATCCAATTTCTAGGTGTTGGAAATGTCTTGAGGCTCTAGAGAAAGCCTTACAAAAACATAGTATTGCTTCTCCACAACCTTCACCTACTCCCATAGGGAAAGGTCATTCTCTTTTTGCATGAGCATTATCTTCCACTGCTACATGGATCATTGATTCAGGTGCTTCGCACCATATAACACACAAACACACCTAGTTTGGTTACCTCACTTGCTCAGAGTGTTACTACACAGATTACAGTTGGTGACTTAGCACAACTTTCAGTTACAGGTTCTAGTATTCTTTCATTCGATGGTGGCTCTCTACAGGATGTTCTTTTGGTTCCTGCCATTTCTACGAACCTCTTGTTTGTCTATCAGATTTGTCATTCTAGTTCTCATAAGACAATTGAGTTCTTACCACATGATGTAGTTATTTGAGACCTCCATGATCCTGATTTGGTTGTTGCTACTAGGAGTGTTGATTCAGAGTCTCACTTATACAGGTTTGATGGCTTTGAGAGCTCCAATTATACAAACATTTCTCTTGTTGCTCATGCAGACACAGTGAGCAATCTTTGGCATGTGCTTTTTGGCCATGTCAACTATAGATATCTCCAAAATATGAGTACACAGGAGTTAGTGATTGGGCTTCCTCAGATCTCTTGCACTGATGGTGTTTGTTGAGGTTGTGTACTTGGAAAACATCATAGAGATCCTTTTTCAACAGATAGATATGCATGTGCTAAGGCACCATTGGAGTTGATATATATTGATCTCATGTCGTTTCCCACTCCTTTTTCTAGTGCTTGTTATGTTCTCACCTTTATTGATGACTTCTCCAGACACACATGTATGTACTTCTTGAAGTACAAGTCTGATGTCTTTGATTCATTTCGATTCTTTAAGACATTTGTGGAGAAGCAGTCTCCTCTTTCTATCAGGCGAATACACACTGACAATGGGGGGAATATGTGAATAAGTATTTTCATGTTTTTTGCACTGAGTAGGGTATATTGCATCATCTAATAGCTCCCCATACTCCTTAGCAGAATGGATTTGCTGAGAGAAAGAACATAACATTGCAGGAGATGACCAATTGTATGATACAGTCTCGAGATATGTAGCCTCTTTTTTGGAAAGAGGCAGTGAATTGTGCCAACTACATTTAGAATTGGATGCCTCATAAGGCATTATGATATTTGACTCCTGTGGAGGCTTGGCCCCATGTCAAGCCTGATGTTTCTGCATTTTGAGTGTTTGGTAGTGAGGCTTGGGAATTTATTCTAGATGCTTAGAGGAAAGTCATGGAGAGGAAGAGTCGACCACTCATATTTATTGGCTACTGAGAGGATATGAAGGCATACAGGTTGTTTAATCCTAATTCCAGAGAGGTCTTATTTCGGCAAGATGTCCAGTTTGATGAGTGTTATCCTTAGATGGAGCCTCCGTCACTAGCTTCTCCCTCATTTCCTAGTACTTCCTCTTCTCTTGTTCAGGATTCCATATCCTCTAAGGATGATTTATATGATGATCCACCTTCCCCTCCTCCACCTGATATTTGGTGAGTGCTCAAGTGGGCTCGTGATACTATCAATGTTGATGGTTCTTTTGCAGGAGATCCTTCAGATACCCGTTGTACTCATTCTCAGCAATCTGGTAGTATTTTTTTTAGCCATGCTATTTCAGATGATCCTCAAAAGTTTTTGGAGGCGGCAGGACATCCTGAGTGGGATAGGGCTATGGATGAGGAGTACTCTTCTTTGATGAAGAATCACACTTGGGATCTTTATACTCTTTCAAAAGGAAGAAAGTTGGTTTGGTGCAAGTGGGTGTATCATACCAAGTATGTTGTAGATGGTTTTATTGATCGGTATAAGGCACATCTTGTTGCAAAGGGCTTTTCATAGGTGGAGGGTATTGATTACTCTCAAACCTTTTCTCCTATCGCCAAGATGAATTCTATTCACCTAGTACTTTCTCTTGTAGCTTCATAGGATTGGACAATGCATTATATGGACGTGAAGAGTGTATTCTTGCATGGGGATCTACATGAGGATATCTATATGGAGCATCCTCAGGGTTTTGTGAAAGACTCTTCTCTTGTGTTTAGACTTTGGAGGTTATTATATGGTCTCAAACAAGCCCCTCAGTTTTGGTATGAGAAGATGGACTCTTTCTTGCTTTCCTCACACTTCACCTACTATCATTTTGATCCTACAGTGTACATTCAGTGTCATGGGGCTGATCTTGTGATACTTGTGTTGTATGTTGATGATCTCATCATCACAGGTAGCTCATCTTCTATGATTCAGAGTGTTTAGAGAGCATTAACAGAGCAGTTTGAGATGACAGATCTTGGACTTCTTCACTACTTTTTGGGCCTACAAGTTATTCAGTCTTTGGATAGGATTTCCATACACCAACAGAAGTATTCTCTTGACATGCTTCAGAGATTCAACATGCTTTATTGCAAGCCTACTCCCACACCTTTTCAGTCAGGTGTTCTTTTGTCTACCACTTGCTCTACTCCTTCAGTGGACTCCACCTTATACAAGAAGCTTGTGGGTAGTTTTTTGTACCTGGCACACACTCTCCTGACATTTCCTTTACGATTGGCATTGTCTCTCGATTCTCCCATGATCCTCATGAGAGTCATTGGCAAGCTTTTAAACATATTTTGAGGTACATTCAGGGCACTAATTCATATGACATTCACTATACATCATGAGCCGCTCACATTATTGGTTTCATAGATGCTGATTGCGGTGGTGATACAGATGGTCAAAAGTCTACTTCTGGATTTTTTTTTTGTCTTAGTTCCGGTCCTATCACATGGTCTTGCAAGAAGCAGATTGTTGTTGCATTATCATCTACAAAGGAAGAGTATCAAGCAATTGTGCTAGCTAGTTAGGAGGTTTTATGGCTTCAAACATTGATGATAGAGTTTGGGTTTCCTCCTGATAGTCCCACTCTTCTTTGGTGTGACAATCAGAGTGCCATTCATATTTCTCGCAACCCAGTTGATCATCAGAGGACCAAGTACATTGAGATCCATATGTATTTCATCAGGCAACTGATTCAGGATGGTTCTCTTAGCTTGGCGTATGTTCCCACTTTGGAGCAAGTTGCTGACATCTTCACTAAGCCTTTTTCATCACTGCGGTATCTTCAATTGTGTTCTATGTTGGGGGTGAAGGAAGTTGTCCTTGGGGGGTCTCAGTGAGGCCTACCTTCCTTCTTTTTTCCGCTTTCTGCATCTTTCTATCTCTTTTTGGAGGAGGGTTTTTGCCACATGGTTTTCCTTGTTTTTCTATTTCATAGAGATTTGGTTGTGATTGGGTACCTCGTCTGACCATGTTGTCGGGACCCAAATTTGCTTGTTGAATTGTAGTTCCTTTGCTTCTTTCTTGTATTGTTTGTAGTTGCATTGTTGCTCATCTTAAGGGGGTGTTAGAGTAAAGAATTAATTTAATTATCTTGATTAAATTAATAAGATTTCACTTTATGCACTTGCATTAGTCATTTAATAATTAAATCTAATTATTAAATGCCTATTTATTGATTAGGGTTTCCTATTAGGTGTTATGATCTCCTTTTATAAGGATTGATCCTTTGTATATTTTATTCATTATTTTGGCTGGTAATAATCTTTCACATTGTTAAAGAAAAACCCTTGTTTGTTTCCTACAGATTTCTTCCTTGTGACAGGTTTTTGCATGCAAGTTTTTTGGGCTTAATAGATTTGTTTTTCATCAAATCTTACATAAGTCAAAGCACCAATTCATTTAAGGCCATTACCTAACATATCTAGATTCCTTAAATCATAGAGCTGTCATTAATGCTTGTGCATATCATTATAAGCATCTTAGCATAATATCTACATTCCATATACATGTAAATCATTTTTCATGTTAGAAAGTCTTGTCTTTGATATTTTATCTAGCTCTTGAATTAGTATCCTACATATCATTATAAGCATCTTATCATAATATCTACATTCCACATGCATGCAAATTATTTTTCATGTTAGAAAGTCTTGTCTTTGATATTTTATATAGCTATTGAATTAGTATCCTTGCATGTTTTGACACAAGAGAAACAATTATCTCTATCACGTGCAAACAAGCAAGTACAAGAATCAATTTTCTTTTAATGACACTAAAAATAATGGGGTGAATTAAAATTAAAATTCTAAAAAATAGTAGAGATTAGATCCACAAAACTTTAGATCATATCTAAGGGTCAAATTAAATCCACATTTCAGATATCAAATTGGCAACTCTAAATATAATATATAGCAACCTAAATCAATTGGAAATCACTTAAATTTATGTAATATTGGCAAAACAACTTTGCATCTTTTACAATTTTCCAGCCAAATATATTTATTGTTTTATCTAAAAGTGTTTTATTTATTTCAGATTATTTACATCAACTAATTACCTCATTAGATTTTATAGCTCATCTATATAGAACAAATTCAAAGTCTTCCCAAGTTAAAATTAACTTCCTCACAAACATAAATAGATAAACAAATTAAATACGTTAAAAAATAAACAAGTTAAAATGATATAATATTCCCAACTCTAAATATAATCTAGAGCAACATAAATAGTTTGTTAATATTAAAATATTCATTTGAAAAACACTTATATTTGGGCAATATTGACAAAACAAATTTCAACATCTTTCATAATTTTGTAGCTATATGTATTATTATTTTATCTTAATATTTTATTTACTTCAGAATGTTTACATCATCTAATTTCATGATTGGATTCAATAGCTAATTTATCTTCAGCGACTTAAAATTAATTTTTATTTCTTCACAAACATAAATAGATAAAAAAATTAAATAAGTAAAAAAGGGAGTGACAAACCATGTAAGAACGGATGATACAAACTAATTGTAACATTAGTTCATCAGAATTTGATTGTATGATAGTTTTGCATTAATATTTTAGTTCACCAAAAGTTAATGCAAAAAGTATTAGGGAAAGATAAACGGATAAAAAAATTAAATAATTAAAAAATGGAGAACAAACCATAACAATAAATAATACAAACTAATAACTGATTCATCATAATTCAATTGTGTGACACATTTTGCATCAACTTTTGGGAGCACACTCTCTGATCCAACATCACACTCTGTGATTCTCTTCTTCTTACCCACTCTTTCATTCTCATGATAGATTATATAGTGTGATTAGAACCATTGATATACAAATTATCAAACAATCAGATTTAAAAATGATAACATCAGAAATATAAAATGGAAAAATATAATATCAATAATTCATAAAAAAATGAATAAAAACATTGTCAAAAAAGAGCTCCATATTTCTGTCTCTCATAAGCATTTTGTACAAGTTGAAATAAAAGATCAAAGGACCATCTACATCAGTATTCTAATACCAACACATAGATGTACTTAAATAGAGCAGCTTGGAGTCTCCGAAGCTACATAACTTGAAAATTCTGAACAAAGTCTATATCAAGGAACTAAAGCAATTTACATTTTCTGAAAAAAATGTTGATTTAGCTTTGAGATTCCAAACAAGCACACATATTATATATCCCACATACAATCCTATCATCATAGCTATCATGGGTGATTGTTCCTTGTTTTTCTTTGCTCCTTTATCCTTCTTCTCCTCCACCAAATCTTCAGTTGAATGTGCACCAAGTGGAGTTTTCTGCAACTTAATGTCTTCTTCAAGTCCCTGGATTCTATTGCAGAAATCCTTCAAGAATGGCTTAAATGGGCTACACCCCCAACAACATTGCCCTCTCTATAGACATGATTGATAGTAAAAAGACCGAATCCCTATAGGAGCCTGTGAATATCTCCCAAAATTTCATCCATAGACTAGTTGGTCTCGAATAGCCCTTTGACAACATCAATGATGATCTTGGAATTACTCTCAATAGATATCTCTCTAATCCCAATGAAGAGCGCAATCTTAAGCCCCTAAAGAAGGCACATTCATTGTGCTTGATTGTTTGTATGTATGGGAAACACACCACTAAATTTTCTACTAACATCCTAGAATGCTCTTTAATCTCTAGTCTACCCACAAAAAATAGGCCATGAGATTACTTTGTTGTGTCATCAAAATTTTATTTGGACCATCCTGAACAAGGGGGGGTTCATTTTGTGTTTTTCCTTTTGAGTTTTTTAGAGGGGTCAAACTTCCCAAAATCATGTAGATCCTAGTTCCTTGCAATTTGGAAATCAATAAGAGAAGAATTAATGTAAGGACAAGGCCCCCTCATGACACTTAATTTTCTAACATCTTAGAGAAAATTCCAAAGACCACCCCCAATAGACATTCCTTATCATGAAATATCTTGTTGTTTCTTTTCTTCCAGATTGCCTAGCCCAAGTTTCGAGGGATTTTCCACCATAATTTTCCAATATTAGGATTGAAGGAGGTCCCTTCCCAGTTGTAGGAGATTTTATAAACATCCATATTCATCACCCAATGGATTTGGTATAATAGTAGAGCTCTTTTCCTGATGCAGTCAAGTCCAAAGAGATCTCAAAAAGATGTCAAGTCTTGCAGCCACCAACAAGAATAACAACGGAAATCACAACACAACAAGATATAATCAATATCAATTTAGATTCTTCAATAACATGCAATTACATCAAACATGCCAATCTGTAAGGCCTTCTCGATTACGACCACATACATCAGAAAATAAACTAAGATCTATCACAAAGATCCTTTGCAAGCTTCCAATCAACCCCCTTAATTATCCCAAACCTGTAATAGACAACAATCTGGCAAGAAAACTAAATACAGATCTAAAATTGTGCATATAAGACACCAAGCAATCCTCTTATTTCCTAAGCCAACAAGCTACTAGCCCTCCAAGGTATCCTTCACCTAGTTCATATCCACAGACCTTTACAGCAACTCTTTCACTACTTCTTTTCTTTCCTCATCCTCCTTCTACTCTACCCAAACCCTCTTTTTATACAACACAACCATAATTTGACTTTACAATTAAAATAAATCAACCAAACACAAGTCGACATCAAGAAGAGAACACCCAATGTGTTCTTCATCAGTCAACTTCCAACAACTATTAAATTTTCATAGGAGAGTGAACCAAATCATAATTAGGACCTCACATCTCCAATGGTTGATCCAAAACTTGAGGAATGCAACCCCAAATTAAATGCACCAGTCAGTCAGCCCAAACAATCAGAAGAACCCTGTCGTTGATCAAGAACATAGAAACCAAGCCACTTGGTGAGAGGCACAACTAAGTCAAACACCATTAAAAAGACACCATTGAGAAAAGCATCATCGAGCACCACCAAGCCCAGTGATCGAGTTTGTCAGTGAAACAACACATCTTCCAACCAAGAACTTCCACCAAATGACTGAGAAACTCAGGTCTCCAATAGAGCATGCTACCAAAAACCAACATCAAACCAAAACATCTTTTTGGTGATACAGGATTTCTACCCAAGGATGCTCCTTCATCAGACACCCTAGGTGAGAAAATATGTTGTCAAGAGCTCAATGAGCATCTGTTAGGATTCAACACATAGATCCCAAATTGGTTCTTGGTATACATGTCTTATGAGTTCTCAACTGATACACCCATGCCTCGGTTCTTCTTCTGCTTCCTCTTACCACTATAAATTTACGATGTGACTTTAGATCTCTGAACCTGAATTTCTACACCAACCTCTACAGTCATCACAAATCTCCTTCCAATGCTTAAGTTCCTCCTTCCTTCATCTTCATCCTTCAAAGAAATCAAAGTAAACTTTTGTCCATCTTTTAGGAAAGTAAAGAAATTCCTCTTGCAATCATGATTAGCCTCTCTATCATACTGCCAAGGTCTCCCAAGTAAAACATGACAAGAACTCATCTCCACAATGTCACGTAATACTTCATCCTTATAAGAACCAATGTGAAAACTTACCATGTACTGTTCCTTCACTTCTATAGCACAATCTTCTTGCAACCAACTTATCCTATAAGGACAAGGATGTTTCAACCTCCTCAAACTAAGCTTCTAAACCATCTCCTCAAAAACCAAGTTATCAGTACTCCCTCCGTCAAAAATCATCCTACAACATTTACCACCAGAATTACACACAGTATTGAACAAGTTCTTCCTTTGACAAGAATCAACTTGTTTCGTGGGCAACAATATTCTCCTAAGTAATAGACTCACACCTTCCACCTCAGGTTCATTCTTTGTAACTTCATTCACCAGAGCATTTTAGTGACTACCAACCTTCTTATCTACATGGGGACATTCAAATGACCGATGTCCTTCTTCACAACGATTACAAGAGGTACCTCTAAATACACCTTTACCTACCTTTCTCCTCAGTTCAACAAGTTTCAGTTCCTCTCAACTCTCAGTTTATCCTTTACCGAATGTTCTTGCTTCTCTTTCCCTTGAGAATTACCATGATGCCTTCTCTTCAACTTAGTTTTGCCTTCAGGGCATACTGGTAAGCATCCTCCACTAATTCAATCTTCAGAAAACCAATCTCATCTTGGATAATGAAACTCAGAACATTAATATACATCGCCACCTTTTCCTTAGAAAGTTCTTTGTGCCCGGATCGAATAATCAACTTGTAGAACTCATCGGTATAATATTCCATAGTCATCTCTTGTTTCTTTATATTTTGAAACTTCTTAAAAAAACTCAAGTTCATATAGTCAGCAGGATTGAACTTATCTTTCATTTTTTCCACCATTAACCTCCACTGATTGATCTTCATCTCACCTTCTTCTTCTCTGTCTCTAACAGATCTCCAATGTCTTCCATATCAAAGTAGTCTTCTAACTCACTGAGCCAATCAATTAGATCCTTGAGTCTCAATGTACCTAAGAAATTTGAAACCTCCATTCAACAACTTGTACCCAACTGAGCACTAGATCTCTGCAACCGATCAGTTTTGTCTCCACCAGAGCCCTCCATTTGATCGACTCTGTCATCTCCACTAGATCTAGTAGCCTCAAATTTTTCAACAGCTTCTTCATAAGCATCTTCTGTTCTAGGACCTCTCTGCAATCCAACAAAAAAATTTATGATTCCCTCCATGACTTCACTCCTCAATTCAACCATTTTATTATCGATCTCATCTCGCATATCCTATTTTGTCTGATCAATCATCCCAGGGTTTAGACTTTGAGGAGGCATCTTCAAAACCTTAGTGCAACTGCCTCTTGATCAACGATCTATTAACCGGGGAGATACCAAGAATCACAACCCTCTACAACAAATTCAAGTTATGAACATGAATTTGCAAACACCACCAGCATCAAATTAGCTCTGATACCACTTGATTCAGTCAAGTTTAGATAGATCTCAAAAGAGATGTCCAGTGTTGCAACCAACAACAAGAACAACAATGGAAACCACAACACAACAAGATATAATCAAAAGTAATTTAGTTTCTTCAATAACATGCAATTACATCAAACATGTCAAGTTGTAAGGCCTTCTTGATTATGACCACATACATCAGAAAATACACTAAGATCTATCATAGAGATCTTATACAAGCTCCATATCACTCCCTTAACTAGTCTAGACCTGTAACAGACAACAATTTGGTAGGAAAACTCAAGACAGATCTAAACTTGTGCTCACAAGCCACAAAGCAATCCTCTTGTTTCCTAAGCCAATAAGCTACTAGCCCTCCAACGTATCCTTCACCTAGTTTAGATCCGTAGACCTTTACAACAACTCTTTCACTACTTTTCTTTCCTAATCCTCCTCCTTCTACTCTACCCAAACCCTCTTTTTATACAACACAACCACAAGTCAGCTTTACAATTAAAATAAATACACCAAACATAAGTCAACATCAAGAACACAACACCCAATGTGTTCTTCATTAGTCAGCTTCCAACAACCGTTAATTTTTCATAGGAGAGTGAACCAAATCATTTTTAGGTCCTCACACCTCCAATGGTCGATCCAAAACTTGAGGAATGCAACCCCAAATTAAATGCACCAGTTGGCCATCCCAAACAATCAAAAGAACCTTGTCGGTGATCAAGAACACTGAAACCAAGCCACTTGATAAGAGGCACAATCAAGCCAAACACCACTAAATAGACACCACCAAGCAAAGCATCATCGAGCACCACCGAGCCTAGTCACCAAGTCCATAGGTGAAGTGACACATCTTCCAACTGAGAACTTCTACCAAATGACCGAGAAACTCGGGTCTCCAACCAAGCTTGCTACCAAAAACCAACATCAAACCAAAACATATTTTTAGTGATACATGATTTCCAACTACCCCAGGATGCTCCTGGATCATCACCACAACTCCCACGCAAAGGGATAATGGATTAGCCGATGATTCATCGACTCCTTGTTATTTTTATATAGGATGCAACAGTTCAGAAACTGGAACCCACATTTGATGAGATTTTCTTGTGTAAGGATATTGTCATGCATAACCCCCCAATAGAAGATGTTGACCTTAGGGATTAAATGAGAGTTCTAAACTTTTTTCTATGACTCATTCTGTTCACCATCACTGATAAGCATAAGATAAACATATCTCACCATGAATTCCCCACTAGCATTATTTTTCCATATAAAGCTATCCTCCCTCTAGAACATCAGAATTATCTCCTCCCTGAGTCTCCTTTGTAAGTATAATACCAAAGGCACCAGTTGTTGAAGTCCTTGACAACAAAGTTGATTTTTTTTCAAGGATCTAGACCAGTCCATGTAGTTCGCCACCCATATCCCAAAGAACCATTTAGCCAATTCCCAAAGGTCGCAAAAGGAAGGAAACAAAGAGAGGGGTTTTTCATCCAACCAACTATCATCCAAAAAATTGATTCTCAAATCATCACCAATCTCCCATTTCAAGCCTTGAAGGAGCAGGGACTTGCAATTGAGTATATTAATCCATATTTTGGACCCTGTAGGGAGTCCATGGATATATATAATATGATGAAATATATCATATTCAAGTACTTAGCAGAAATAATGTCACACTATTTGGATTTATGTCTAGCTAAGTTCCATCCAACCTTTGCAAGGCAACCCTTGTTAAGGTGAGAGATTCTCCTAGCACCCAGACCTGCCATAGGTTTTAGCTATCAAACAAAGTCTCATTTAACCAAAGTCATCCACTTATTTTCTTCCATTCCTGACCAGAGGAAGTTTCTATAGATTCTCTCAAGTTTCTCAGCCCAGTTGTTAGATATTCTAAAGAGTGACATGAAGTAGACATGAATCCTCTATAAGGATTGTTTGAGGAGTTGCACCTTACCTTCTCTAATCAGGAGTTTTCCCTTCCATCTAGCCAACTTGTGTTGCATTATTTCCAGGATTGTATTCCAAAAGGAGTTTGACACCTCATTTACTATGAGTGACTACCCCAGATAAGTGTCAGGTAGATTGGAATCCAATAATATTTGTAACTTTATTTCATAGAGAGTGATGTGCATTGAAAAAATAAACTTTTTATTTAGCATAATTGATACTTTTCCATGACACCAAGGCATATTGACTGAGGAGACACTTCCAGCTTCTAGCTTCGAGCACTGACACAACACTGAAAAGTATAGTGCCATCTAAAAATTATTATAGAACCACCAAGGGCAGGGTAGAAGTGGGCCACACCCCAAGAATTTATTTCTCACTTATCATACGCATAAATTTTCTTCCTAGAACCTCTGCCAACAAAATAAGCAGGTAAGGGGACAGGGGATCACCTTGCCTGATACCTTTAGTAGCACCAAAAAAACCTCTAGGGGGCCTATTGACTAGGATAGAGTAATGAACAATGGTCAAACATTCCTTGATCAATTTCTTATGAAAACCAAATCTTTCAAGCACTTTGAAAAGGAAAACCCCATTTGACTCTTGTTCATTCTTAAAGTCTAGTCTTGGTTTTTCTCCATTCTTCTTTTCCATTGACATAATATTGATAATCTAATTTGAGTGGTGAATTATGTATATAATCCAAGCTTTAAACATTGCATTTACCTCCTAAAAAATAACACCCAAAATCATTAGATTGTCCTATTTATATTTTTGTCTTAGTAACATTACTTTTGGTTTTAATGTAGTCTGACGGTGTGTTTCTCTTCCCATATTTTTTTATATATCAACATAGCACGAAAAAAACTATATTTACACCTCGTTATTACTGTTATTAATTCTTTTTCTTTTTCCTAAGGTACACCATTTTACTTTATATACTACTTAGTATCATCTATAAGAACAATATTTTCCTTGAAATACTAAGATAAATTGTTAGTTTCTTTTTAGATTTTCTTTTTGATATACTTTTCATAAATTTTCCAAGATTCTAAACCTTTCAAAACATTATTTTGTTTGAAGTTGTATAGTACCTTTCTCATGAAAATTTTATTTAGTTCCATCTATATTTTTAGATATACTAGCTATTGGTACTTTAAATTTAGAATTACTTCCATCAAATCTAAATTCATAAATGTTTCCATATTTTATAAAAAATAAATTATTTTTTAGTTATTATTAAGTACTTACTAATGATTAAAGTTATATAATATACTTTTTTACATCAATTCAACTTTATATTAATCAAGTGAGTTAATTTTAAGTGGAAAATGAGAAGAGAATACAATACAACTGTACAATATAAAATGGTGATCAATGCTAGGATGAAGATCATTCACTAAATTATAAGATACATTGGAAAACAAAACCTCTATCAAGGTGAATCCGACTAGCACAACCAAGAGAGTAAGGGTGATAACTTGAGATCTATATAATATAGGGTTTTGGATTCCTTTATGGTATGAATGACAAGGAAATGTAAATCAGATATGATATGTTATATGAGATGTAAATCTGATGTATACAAGTAAGTGGAAGAGGGAAATAGGAGAAACAAACTCACCTTGAAGAGAGAGAAGAGGAAAATGGACCTTCAGATCTGATTTTGACTGTCGCAGAGGTGTCATAATCTGGTAGACCTCGAGATCTAGGCTTCTGATGCTTGTAATTTCTCTCTCTAAAAATCTGATACCCAGAGGATGAGGTCGACCCAGACAACCTATCTTGGACGATGTTCCAGAATTTTGACCTAGTCCTTTTAACTCCAAATCTGATGAAAGTTTTAAGGGTTCTAAAATTGTATCTGAGGCTCCCGAATCCATATGTGAAACTCTTTTACCTTCTCCTACATAGAGAAAAAAAGGGAAAGATGGTTGAATGAAGGGGTTTGCCTCAATCAAACCCAGCTTAGGAATCAACCTTGAAATGAAATAAATGTAATTGAAAGAAATGGTGTCATGTAGAAGAGATTAAATCTATACAATGGACTATATCATACCATGTAGATGAAATTATCTCTAAGTATGTGATTAACAAATTTGACGCAAGACAAAACCTCATGTAATAGACGTTTTAATTTTCCACAATGTTGGATTAGAGAAGAAGAAGACTTGATGGATGAATGTAGATCTCCTAACTTGATGTCAAACTCCTTTACTTGGCCCCAATGCAGAAAGAGGCTAGATCTATGGAAGGAAATGCCTTGAATGCATGATGGAAATGAAGAGTTGAACATGATTAAGGACTCTTGATGGCCTCCTTGCACTTGAATGCTTGATAACGGATGCCTTCAATAATGGATGCTTGCTTTCACTTGGATTTATTGAATGCATAATGAATGTATGGTATCTCACATGCATATGATGGATTGTGGATGTAAATTGTAGATATATTATGGAGGTCAAAATGAGAGGAAGAGGTCTCTTTTTATACATATTTTAGCACTCAAATATTGCAAGCCGACCTCAACTAAACATCTAGGGGAAAAACCCCCCATCAAGCCCGGAGCCCACCAAAGCACAAAGCCCTAGGACAAGGCCGACCTAGAATACCTAGTCCAGAATAAGGCCAACCTAGATGACCTTGTCTAGGCAAATCAAATTTTTCCTAGGACTTAGGGGAGTGTTCCAAAAAGAGGCGGTAAAAGCCATAGTCTGCCAACAACTCAAGACAAATCTCAAAATCTAAAAATGAATGCATAGGACCTAAGTGGGGAATGAATTATGTGTTTGGATGAAAAAATGGTAAATTATGCATAGAAGAGAGATCCAACCTCGAGTTTAAAGGAGGAGAACCTATATTTGAATTGAATATGCATTTAAGTGCAATATGAGGTCCTACCATAAGAAACACACTACAGTAGGCTCAAAATGAGAAAAAATCAAATACTTACTTTTAGGATGGTACAACAAGAAAGCAATCAACATTAGTATTTTGGTCCCTTTAGAATAACTTTGATTCAGTAGGTGTCAAAATTTTCTATACAACCTCAAACTTAGTTTTTATAATGCTTCAAATGGTCATTATTGACCTAAATTTGTTTCCTCATTTTCACAAGTTTAGCATTACTAAGTTCTTTCTATTGGAAACAACCAAGATCACTTGCAAACCAAAATATTCTCCGTAAACCAATATACATACATACTATCTCTCTATCTATCTATGTATAGATGTATTGTTTATGGTTATAACAGATCATCCATTACTATTACGCGTAGTGAACTACAATTTTACACTAATTCATGATTATCATTTCCTATGATTCACATGGTCATATTTGGTATTATGATCACATTCATTACTAATTCATATCTTTTTTCTAAAATCACAAGATCATCCATGGTTTTAAGCTTTTCTTCTACCAAATTTACAATGTTCTGGTTTGCCCATGTTATGCTTATCATACTTTTATCTTAAGTTCACATGATTATGATATTTATGATTTTCATGATGATATCTCAGAATTGCTTCATCCTATAAAATATCTTTGTCACTTAATGGATATATTTCTCAGCCTACCGAGGGTGTTATGGAAATCCTATTATTGCTTGTTTTTTATAGTTCTTTAAGAGCATAAATTATTACATTTTTTGGTGTCATACATAATTTTCATTTTGGTGATAAATGATATTTTATTGGTTTTATGTTTAGTTATGCTTGTGTGGATATACTCAAAAATATATGCACATCATGTGTATAGTTCTATCCATACATATATGTTTGCACACGCATGTCCACACACATATACACAAATACACATTTTGTCTACTTTCTAATCTTTTTGCATTCTTTATATGCAACTAATTGGAGGGAAGCATTATTCAATCATAATTTTAGGATTTCCAAAATTTCAAATTTATTATAAAAAGTATCACATCTCTTTAGGTGCTAACACTATATAGCCAGTGTGTTGCTTCAAAGTGGTATCTCTAACCCTACACTTCTTTTTCTTTATGCTTTTGATTATGGAGACCACATTATCATTTTAGATACGTATGTTGTACTACTCATTTTCATTATGTCTTTCAAGATGAAGCACTTAAATTTGAAGCTAACAAATATCTAGTAAAATTTTCTTCCATATATATCCTTTTATCGGTGTTTGTGTATTTGATTTTCTATTGCCTATTTGTATTTACTTTGATGCACATTCTCATGCTAGTTTTTATGTCCCTCAAACTAAGGACAAATGTGATAATGAAAATTGCATATTTATTCCCTTTACCCTTAATTTTTTGCACTACTTCCATTAAAGTGATCATTATGAAGTAGCAAGCCAATGGCATATTCCCAATTGAGAGTGAGAGTATGGGTACGACTTTAGCCTTATATGTTCCTATATGTACTCTTTTTATGGACTACTCCTAATACTTAGAATTACCCCTTCTTACATTCAATCAAATTTGTAATCATAATATCCTAAGGAAATGATCCATTTGCTTTTGATATTTAAATTCCATCTTTGAGGCTAACTTGACCTATCCTTATGATTGTTATGTACCAAACTAAGATGATCAAGCATTTTTTTTCTACTCTTGATTTTGTGAATTAGTAAATGCTTGGACATATCATTATAAGCATCTTGTCATAATATCTACATTCCATATACATGTAAATCATTTTTCATATTAGAAAGTCTTGTCTTTAATATTTTATCTAGCTCTTGAATTAGTATCCTACATATCATTATAAGCATCTTATCATAATATCTACATTCCACATGCATGCAAATTATTTTTCATGTTAGAAAGTCTTATCTTTGATATTTTATGTAGCTATTGAATTAGTATCCTTACATGTTTTGACGGGAGAGAAGCAATTATCTTATCACGTGCAAACAAGCAAGTATAAGAATCATTTTTTTTAGTGACACTAAAAATAATGGGGTGAATTAAAATTAAAATTTTAAAAATTAGTAGAGATTAGATCCACAAGCATTTAGATCAGATCTAAGGGTCAAAATAAATCCACACTTTAGATATCAAATTAGAAACTCTAAATATAATCTATAACAACCTAAATCATTTGGAAATCACTTAAATTTATGTAAAATTGGCAAAACAACTTTGCATCTTTTACAATTTTCCAGCCAAATATATTTATTGTTTTATTAAAAGTGTTTTATTTATTTTAGATTATTTACATCAACTAATTACCTCATTAGATTTTATAGCTCATCTATATAGAACAAAATCAAAGTCTTCCCAAATTAAAATTAACTTCCTCACAAACATAAATAGATAAACAAATTAAATACGTTAAAAAGGAAACAAGTTAAAATGATATAATATTCCCAACTCTAAATATAATCTAGAGCAACATAAATAGTTTGTTAATATTAAAACATTCATTTGAAAATCACTTATATTTGGGCAATATTGACAAAACGACTTTCAACATATTTCACAATTTTGCAGCTATATATATTTATTATTTTATCTAAATATTTTATTTATTTCAGAATTTACATCAACTAATTTCTTGATTGGATTCAATAGCTAATTTATCTTCAGCAACTAAAAATTAAGTTGTCTAACTAGTTTTAATTTTAATTAGTTGTCTATTATGTTTTATGTTGAAAGAATAAATTCTAGTTTAGATTATGTTAGGAAGACATTTATTGGTCCATTAGCAGTTGTAGTTTTGCTTCATGGCAACTTAATTTGCATTAGTAGCTGTAATTTTGAATACATAATTTGTTAATAAAAAAATTTATATAGCTTTTAACGAACTTTTACCAATGTATATTACTTCTTAATGTGAAATGCATGATTCCATAGTAGGGTGTTGTTTAAAGGGAGAAAACCTTGTTTGTTGTAGTAATATGAACATCTAAATAATTCATTATTGCATATTTGAAATTGTTGGCATTGATAATGTGCATATGACTTTTATGGTTTATAAAGTTGTCACTCAATAGTAATGAATGTGCAACTAGTTTTAATTTTATTTAGTTGTCTATTATTTTTTATGTTGAAATAATAAATTCTAGTTTAGGTTATGTTAGGAAGACATTTATGTTGTAATTTTGACTACATAACTTGTCAATAAAAAAATTAATATAGATTTTAACGAACTTTCTATGCAATGTATATTACTTCTTTAATGTGAAATGTATGATTCCATAGTAGGGTGTTGTTTAAAGGGACCTTGTTTGTTGTAGTAATATGAACATCTAAATAATTCGTTATTGCACATTTGAAATTGTTGGCATTGATAATGTGCATATGACTTTTATGGTTTATAAAGTTGTCACTCAACAGTAATGGATGTGTAAATATGACTCTTTCCTAAAATGTAAATGGTATTTTCTATATTTTCTTTTTACTATTATTAATGAATTCATTCATTTACAATATTTCAACTACCATTTTATAAATCACATTTAATAAATATATAAGACATAAATATTTATTCATATAAAACATAAAACATTAAGCATATATAAAACCTAAGACTTTAAACATTAAAAATATAAAATATAATTTAAATTACCATTTCATATGCGACTATAATGAGCACATTCAGATTTCTTTTCTCATTGAAGCATTTAATGTTCCCATTATCTGACCTTCAATTTCGTCATACTACTTACTATTCTTAAATTTGATACTGCATTAATTATAATTACTAACATGTGTAGTATTTACAAGCAGTAAAAGATATAGTAAAAGAAAATTAACAGAAATTACCACGCCACATTTACAGCACATAAAATAGTGGAACATTCTTTTTATGATCCAAATAGATAAAAAGGGAAGTTGGCAGCCAAGACTCTGGGCAATTTTTTCTGAGTTGTACCCCACAGTGCAGCAACTCGAAGGCATAGAGGGTAGCATGACACAAAGTAATCCAAACACCAAAGAGCTAGAATGCACATAAAATTTTCACATGAATTCCCAAATTGCCAGAGGCAGGAAATGAGATAAATCAGCTATGATATCACTCGTTACTCATAGAAGAACCCTTATTGCAGCGAAATTTTAAGTGCCAAAATCTGGTTAGAAATAGTGCATGAAATTGAAAAGAAAATCAGAATTAACAACTTGGTGGCCACATAAAATGAAGTTAAATAAAATGTTTGAAGAGGATAGGAAGATTGGCTTACCAATCCCAATAATTCAAAGTTTATCATAGATTTAGCACAACTAAAAGTCCAGCCAACAGGACATAATTGGGACATCTTTTCCTTTCCTGTCAGGAGTAAAGATACAGGCCGATATTGAGGAAAGAGGATTTTTAAGCACGTCATCATAATCATAGACAAAGTTCATTAGATTTCAACAGAGTCCCAAAAAAAAACTTTCTATGTTAAACAACAAGCATTTTACAGAGCATTTGAAAACTAAAATTGTATTAGTGTTTTGTGAAAAGGTAAGGACTGCACTGTTGAGAAGTGCAGTGTATTCACAATAGATGTATCAAAAATTCAGAACGAGTAGTAAAGTTGTCTTCAAACCTGAAATAAGAAGATTGGTTAGAAAGATATATTTGAGATCTGCACATTAGTAAAATATAAACAAAAATCCATTGCCTATTCAGAATATGGTGAAGGCATAACATTTTACAAAAATATATGTACAAAACTTAAAGGAGACAAGTTTTGAGAAAAAAAATAGACAACACCAACACTTACATTTGTTTGCAGAGGTCCATTGCTATCAACAAGAATGAAGTGTGAATGAAGTAAATAGAGAAACTGCAACAACTAAGCCATTATTCTGTAAAACAGGGCAGAAAAACTCTAATGTGCAAACATCCGAAAAAGTCGTGTATAAAACCTCAAAAGGAATTAGTCAATGAACAAAAAGAGAAATAATTTTTGGTATTTATAAAGTTAAAAAATACATATGTACACTTAGAAGAAGAAAGAAAATTTTATAAATATAAAAAATAATTGTTTATAATTGGTGAAAATAAACTCTTTTAATTACTAGTTAAACACATTTCATTGTAACAGTATTTGTCTAATGGCAAGTACTGATAACTAAAAAAGGGAGTGACAAACCATGTAACAACCGATGATACAAACTAATGAGAACATTAGTTCATTAGAATTTGATGGTATGTTTTGCTTTAATATTTCAGTTCACCAAAAGTTAATGCAAAAAGTATTAGGGAAAGATAAATGGATAAACAAATTAAATAATTAAAAAATGGAGAACAAACCATAACAATAAATAATACAAACTAATAACTGATTCATCGTAATTCAATTGTGTGACAGATTTTGCATCAACATTTAGAAGCACACTCTCTGATCCAACATCACACTCTGTGATTCTCTTCTTCTTACCCACTCTTTCATTCTCATTATAGATTATAGAGTGTGATTGGAACCATTGATATATAAATTATCAAACAATCAGATTTAAAAACAATAACATCAGCAATATAAACTGTAAAAATATAATATCAATAATTCATAAAAAAAATTGAACAAAAACATTGTCAAAAAAGAGCTCCATATTTCTGTTTCTCATAAGCATTTTGTACAAGTTGAAATAAAAGATCAGAGGACCATCTACATCAATATTCTAAAACCAACACATGAAATGTACCTAAATAGAGCAGCTTGGAGTCTCCAAACCCACACAACCTGAAATTCTGAACAAAATAAAGGAACTAAAGCAATTTACATTTTCTGAGAAAATGCTGATTTAGGTTTGAGATTCCCAACAAGCACACTTATCAGATATCCCACAGACAATCCTATCATCACAGCTATCATGGGTGATTGTTCTTTGTTTTTCTTTGCTCCTTTATCCTTCTCCTCCTCCACAAAATCTTCAGTTGAATGTGCACCAACTGGAGTTTTCAGCAACTTAATGTCTTCTTCAATTCCCTGTATTCTACTGCAGATATCCTTCAAGAATGGCTCAAATGGGCTGCTACACCCACAAACAACATTCTTTTCCACTGAGCTCTCTGCAACAGATGACACACAACTCGGATTAGAAACCCTCCTTCCATTTTTCCTAGAAACCCCATTCCTTCTCTGAGATGAAAACCTGGGGGGTTTTCTCATTCTTGCACATGAACCATCAGAAGAAGAGCGTGACCCAGCTGCATCAGAATCACTGAGGAATCCATTAATGGACATTATCTCCTCATCTTTCTGAAGCAGGAGATTCTGATAGTAATCCAACTCATTACTTGCAGATGCAATTTTCTGATGGGTCTCTCTCTTAAATTGATTGACTTCCATCTCCAGCTGAGCTTTCTCATTGTGTAACAAGGAAATCTTTTTCATGGCCTCATCCATGGCAGTGGAGGAAGCATTTCTCTCTGCTTCCAGTTGGGTACACACATTTTCCAATGCCCAATTATGTGCTCTGCTGCTCCCCTGCAAATGGTGTGTATTATTATTGCTATTCCATCCATCTGAAAAATTGCCACTGCATTTGAGATACACATGCCCACATTCCCAGCTTCTACTTAGCTCATGCTTGCCTCTGGTCACTTGACAGGCAATGTTTTCCATTACTCACCTGCCAAATGGATCTTTTTCAGGATTTTCTTTTCATCAGATGAACCAGAGACATTAGATTTCTACAATTTATAGTGATTATAATGTTATTTATAGTGATTATAATGTTCTATTTTTCGAATTCAATAGAGTAAGTTTATTTGTATCAGGTTGCATGATTCATTCATCATTAAGATGAGAGAGTTGAAATGAGAAAATAAATTATAAAATGTGATCTGAAATTTTGATGCAAATAAACTTTTTACAATTGAATTAAAAAGCAGACACTATAAAATATTTATAACCATATAGAATAAAAAATATATATGCTCATAATCATAAAAAAATACAGCCACAAACAAAACATATGCTCATAATCATATAAAAAACAACAACAAACAAAATTTTAATGACAGTAAACAGGGAATGAGCATTCAAATAAAACCAACTGAAGCAATACAAATACTTAGGAAATTCAAATTTGCAATGATAGTATGATACACACCAGCAATCTGTCAATGAATCCAAGCTAAAAACTGTCAATTGATTTCAAAAGCATACGTCGCATACCAAGCTGGAGAAGCTAAATTTATATATATATATGCATGGTTGAATGAGGTATGGAAGAAATAAATTCAAATAATTGGGCCATCTAAATTTTAAATTTTTATTATTTTGTTTGGGCTGGACGTATATCTGTTTCAAATATAAGTTATTAGTTTGGGGTTTTTTTATGTTCATTTTCTCCCGGTTATTGTGGGTAACTTATATTCATTTTATTGGGGGTTGTGAACCATTTTCTCCATTGCTGATTCCTTTTTCCTTGCTATCATCCCTAACTTAAAGGTATATTTTGAATTATGCAATTGTTTATTTTGCTAAATTTTGATTTTTTTTTTAAAATTATGATGTAGTTTATTTTGTTAAAGTTTGATTATTTATAAAATTAATTAGTTTATGTAAGTATGCATTGGATGTTCATAACAACTGTCTCGGGAGAAGGGTGCCTTCTAAATATATTTAATAGTATAGATAGGGTATTTATATTTTGTATGGTGTAAAAAATAAAATAAATGTATTTAATAAATATGAGATTTGTATATTATTTAATATTAATGTTATCAGATTTCTATAATCTATGTAAAATTTTGTTTGATTTTCTTCTGAATTAAATTTTGTGAAATTTGTATTCTTTCTTTGATGTAATCCAGAAGAAAATCAAGCAAATATTTAATATTTTTGAAGATTTTATTGTTTAAATATATTTAATAATACTAGTAGTATAGATCATGGGTTGCCTCATATAAAAAATATGTATTATTTTGTAAAATTTATACCTCGTACAATGTGTATAATAATAGTAACTACAAAAAATTCAAATTTTTTGAAAAAATCTCAATCTAAAATGTGTGTATCTCCTAATTTAAAAAATGTAATAGTGATGTATTTAATAAAGATGAAATATGCATTTTTTTGCAAAATTTGTCATGAAAATAGAAAAAGAATAGAAGACTTATTCCTTATGATGTTAAAAGCTTGCACTAAACAAGATTTGATCTTTGATGGGTTCAATCAAAACCATTGAACTTCACCAGTGGAACAAAAACCCATGGACAAACTCTTATGCTTAATATTCATCTTTAGATTAAGCTCATTAATAATTAAAAATTATTTAAAATTGAGGTTAGTGAAATTTGATCTTAAATTTTTCAATCATAAATTTATAAATTTTAATTATTATTATACACACACTTTGATAAATTTTATAGAATGTAATTTAATCTTAGGTTCTTAAAGATAACATGAGCTAGAATATTAATTGCTCAAATGAGCTATAAAATCTTGCTAATTTGTTTAAGTTAAAATAGAATTATAATACTAAAATTTGTATATCCATAATATTTTATATTTACTTGTATGTTGTTGTGGGAAGAGTGTTGATACATTACATATTAACAAATAGATTAAAATAGTACAAAGTTGGTCCCTGCTCTGTATTATTCACCAACTATATTCTTATATACCTACCATTTTATCTCACCATATGTTAACATATCCTCATACATCCATCCCATCCATGATCTCATTATATTTACTTATGCGCATATCCTTGTACATGTTCTCCAGCTTAATCCAACCCCTTTTAGTCCCAAGTCAACTATGTGGTTCAGAGATGACTTGTACATGTTCTCCAACTGAATCCAACCCTTTATTCTACAGTTTCTTTGATAATCTTGCTCAGTCCTACATAACTTAGCTTTATTCTAGAATTTATTTTATAAATATTAAGATTTTAGATTTGAACTCAGCTTTATTCTAGAATTTCTTTTATAAATATTAGGATTTTAGATTTGATAAAACTATAATTTTGTTATCTTTTTTATATTTTTTATGGTCAAGATAGGGTTTTACTATACCTAGTGATCCATCTACTTTCTTGGACACCCACCCTAGACCATCTTACATTAAAAGAGGGGTAAAAATTTATTCAAGAACAAGAAAGATACTTGAATAAGAAGGACATGGAACTTAAAGAGCCCTATCACTATCCACCAAATGAGCTAACAACGTAGCCATGTCGGGAGGTAATTTCCCTTTATCTACAATATTCCAAGCATACATTTGATCATAAGCACATTTGGCTAAATAATCAGCAATTCCATTCCACTCTCTAGGAATGTGCCTAAAAACAACAGAATCTAGAGAGCCACACAACCAAAGAATTTGTCTAATAATTAACTGTAAGTGCCAACCAACACCATCTAGTTGTTGTCTATTAAGAAAAGACACCACCACCTAAGAATCAGACTTGCAAATGATCCTTCTCTAGCCAAGAACATAGCTACACTCAACAACACACAAGATGGCCAGAGCCTCCATAAGATTATTCATTTAAAGGCCTAGTTATAAATAGAAAAATTAATTGGATGTCCCTAGAACTATCATGAAAAACCCCACTAATACCTGCGTGACCTGGATTCCCACAGGAAGAACCATTAGTGTTAATTTTGAGAACTCCCTATGGCGAAGGGGTCCAACAACTCTCCCTATTGATTTTCCACAAAGGATGTCTATATTTATACCTCATGACCTGACTAATATTTGGTGGAATGCCTCCTTGAAGAGGAAAAGAAAGGTGAGTACAAATAGCAACATCCCCAGGATCCACACCTCTAGAAAAGTCAAACTTTGATGAAATAGTCTCCCAAAGTAAAAAATAGCAAAGTATGAAGAGTTTTTGAGAGGGCCAAAGACTCGGTAGATTTACCCCACCATGCTGATAGCCTCTCTGCTAAAGTCAAACATCATCCATCATGGTTTTCTTTGTTTGAGAATATAAAATATTATTTGTGCACTATTATTACAACGAAAAAAAAATGAACCTATAGACGCAAGTTGCACGCAAAAAAATATGCAAATACTAGGCTATAAATATATAGGGTAGTTAGTTGAGAGACAAAGTTTAAAATATCAATTTTTGAAAAAAAAAAAGTTTTCACTAAGTTTTTTTAAATATTTCATTTTATTGAAAAATATTCTTTTTAAATAGGGGACAGTCTATTGTATACACCTTAAATTGGTCAACAAAAGTCAAAGAGATAAAATCAAGTCAAAAACATTGATTAATTATCGAAGCATTTAATTAAGTAAACTCAAGCCATTTGGATTAATTAAATTCAAAAATCAAATCACTATGTAATTGATTTAATTAATTGATTATATAGTTCATTGAATTAATTAATTTCAACTCATCTAATTCCCATAAATGGCTAACTTAATGAAAGCTTTGAATTAAATAAACCCTAATTTCCCTCACCAACCACTACAAGACAAAATCAATTCAACCAATGGGAAAGAAGGATTGAGAGCACATAGATCACTCCAAGGCTTTATTATCTTGACCTCTCAATTTAAATAGCTCAATCGTGTCCACAAAAAGGGGATACATCACCTAACCTTAACCTCAACCATGCTTTGACTATGGTTAAACAAACTCGCCCCCTACCATTGGAAAATCCTATAGATAGTATGCATTTCTTAATGCAAATCACCACTTTACATCCATTAGCATCATAGTAATTGCATTTTGTTGAATTGTTCATTCATAATTAACATAAATAAATTCATCTTAGGATTCTAATTGCAAATCTATATCAATTCAAGCATTTAGATCATAACATTTAGCTTAACTCATCTATCTTGTTCTAGGGATTGTCACTTTAGGAATAGTTTTGCAGCTGAGAGCATAAATTTAGTCTTTCTAGATAGAGAACCATGAGAAGATTTCAATGATTTTAAGTTTAATTGTTCAATTAGCATACATCTATAGCATTTAACTTGATATTCGTTGATATGATGTTTCTATATATTTGTAAAATGGAAGAACTTCCATTGTGGACTAGTTTAGCCTTCTGAGTAAGTGGTTTGGGGTCATGTCAAGTGCCTTGAATGGGTCTCTAACTTGGATTTGGATTTTTCCTCTACTCTGCCCCATTTCCCACTTTTTCATGCCTGTTTCTGGCATCCTAAATTGCAAACTGGGATTTTGGCCTCAGGGTCAAGGTCGACCTTTTTGGGTCAAATTCTAGACTTCCAGGATTTCCAGATCTCGGGCTTCGGAAAAGTTTAATTCCCGCTTCTGGGTCGACTGTTTCGGTCTTTGAAGCAACAATTCTTAAATTATATTTAATATAGGTCCACTTCTAGAGGTATAGGTCTAATGGGAATTTAATTCTCCTATGTAGGCCTCTCTAGAATATTGTGCCCTAGATTTGTATATAAGGAAGCCTTCTCCTCTCACTTTCTCTAACCATCATCAAGCATAATCACAAGCGCTCAAGACTTGAAGAGACAAGATAAGAAGCAAGATTTTAAGCAAGCATCTACCCTCAAGCATTCAAGCATCCAATTCATCAAGGAGATCCATTGGTAGCCATTGGTATCCATTGGTAGCCATTGAAGGATTCAAAGCTCTATGGATCTCTCTTGTTGAATATTTCTCCATCCACATTCCTCCAAGCTTCTTCCTATTCCAAGATCCATTCAAGATTTGTGTTGAAGATCTACATGCAATTTATTTGAGGCATCCTACATTCTACATCCATTTGGTGCATCCATACTTGTGGGTTCAAGGATTTGAATCCTCCACAAGGGCCTTTTACATGAGCAAGGTGAATTATTTCATTTACTTTGTTTATTTCTACAATTTCAATTACATATTTAGGCTCTGTTTGCAAAATTGGAATTTGAATCAAAACCTGATTATCTCAAAATAAGGTTTTGAAATTCCAGTTTTGTGTATTTGGAAGATAGTTTGGACCGTTTGGTTAACCTGGAAGATGGCTGAGACAATCCATCTTCTACGTTTGGTTTCCATTTTTGAAATTAGAATTAGAATTAGATTTCAAATCGTTATAAAAAAGTTGTCACATTTATAAAATATAAATCATTAAATGTCACCTTTATAAACTAAAATAATAATAAAACAAAAATATAATTTGAAACAGACGCTGCCAGACCCGACACCATATAAAATGCAACCTATAAAAAATGAATTCGGGTTTTATTATTTGAATTCCACCTATTTGAGTGGAAGTGGAACTTCCAGAAGTTCACCCAAAATGAGAATTTGAAAACCCAAACCAGGTTTTTAATTTTGCAATCCAAACGGCGGATTTGGCTCAAAACCCAAAAATCCATTGCCAATTCCACTCATATTCCCGCAAACAAATGGGGCCTTAAGGTTAATTGTAAAATTGGGGTTTGACCAAGGCAAACCCCTCCCCCAACAAACAAATCCATTTTTCTTGAAGGTACAGGTTCGAAACAGTGAATTAAAGTGCAGATCCAGATACCCTTTTCGGCAAACTTTTGGGATCCACGAACAGATTTTTCGTCGGAGCTGTCTAGGTCAAGGTCGACATTTTGGGCTCAAGGGTGACATTTTGAGGTCAAGGTCGACCTTTCTGCTTTGGGTCAAGGTTGACCTTTCTCATAAAATAAAAATATTTTTGGGTTTTGTAGATATCACAGTTTTAGTTCAGAACCACTGAAATCAATAGTTTCTGAGACTATCTGACAGGGTTTTCAGCAGGTTCTTTTCCAGAGGTATGTATTTTACTCCACTATTCTTTGTAAACATTTCTGGATTTACACCCATTATCAATTACAAGTAAATGTAAGGTAGATAGTATGTGCATAGGGTCACTTCTATGAGCAAACCAACATTGTTCTAAACCCTATCCATATTTTCTTCTTTACATTTTGGTGAACCTGTGATAGACAACTCTTTCTTTTTGGTGTTAGATTTGCATCTTATGTTAAATCTTACATGCATTTAAAAGTACATTTATTTTATGCTCTTGCATTTATATGTCAAAAATAAATAAAAATCACAAAATTTCTTTAAAAATACAAAAACATTTACATTTTTCACCATACATTTAATTTGAATATATCTAGATCTATTTTCTATGCATTTCTTTATTCATTATTATGTTGCCCAAGTTGTTTCAAGTATTTTCCAAACCTTTTACAATGTGCTTTATTGATAGGGATGATAATCCTCCTATTTGGGATGAACCTTTGGATTTGGATGTTGATTACTCTCTTCCTCATGAAGCCATTATGGATGATTCTACTTTTTGGGATGAACCCTCGGATAAAGACATTGATTTATCCCCTCCTTGTGAAGACGCTTTGATACAAGAGGGTAATTTATTAATGGATGACATATTCATACATGATGGTGGCTCTTTTTTTACAACACACTCCCCTTATGCAAACATTTTAGAGAAAGAAGAAAACATTATAGATGCTTTACCTCCATTTGGGATTCCTTTTAGTGATGAGGCATTAGCAGAGAATGATATGAATTCCCTTAATGCTCCCCCTCTTAGTGATGATCTTATGGAGAATCAAGATCCTCCCTCATCTCCTCCTAGGATGTATTCTTTTCTTCCTTCTTGTGAACCCATTTGTAGTGTTGAGACAACTAACATGGTTTATCCAAAACCCTTGTTGACTATCAAAGGTTGTCCTCGTATAACTATCAAAGGTAAACCTATGGAATATTTAGAGTCTTTCAATGATCAAGATTTGATAGCTTACACCTATCGTACAAGTAATAACCCTCAACCTAATCCGGTGGTTGCTACTTCTTTACCACCTTCTCAACCCATTCTTCCTCCTCCACCCCGTCTTCCTAGCAGGGAGTATGATTTGATAAACCAAATTGTGCAATACCCCCGCCAAGATTTCTTTATGGGAGCTTCTTCAAACTTCACCTACCTACCATGAAGCCTTAAAAAAAATTGATAGAAACTCTTTCCACTCCACCTCCTAACCAAGAGAACATCAATGCCTTCTTACAATGCATGCATGTTACCCTGGGTCCTCCTGACATTGTTTTTACTCAAAAGGATTTACCTTCTAAAGAAATATAGAATCAATATGATGCCCTTATGGTTGTTGTTACTATCAATAAGAGTATCATTCATAGGACCTTGATTGATAATGGATCTGGGCTTAATATTTGTAGCATGGACATGCTTAAAGTAATTAAAGTTGATCTTTCAACTATTCAACCTGATAATAATCCTATATGTGGCTTTGATAACATTGATAAGAACACTTTGGGCATCATTACCTTACCTATCAAAGTAGGTCCGGTCATCTTGAATACTCCTTTTCATGTTATACCTGGACCTCTTAATTATAACTTACTTTTGGGTAGACCATGGTTGCATGAGATGCATGTTGTTCCTTCCACCCTTCACTGTAAAGTCAAGTTTATTCACAACAACATGGTGTATACACTTCATGCGGATGATGCGCCAAGTCCTTGTTTGAATATTCAAACCCACAATAATCCTATTCCTAATAGTAATCCTTCTTCCTCTAATGCTCTTCCTGGAGATGGTTGGGGAACCTTTGATTTTAATCCTACCTTTATTGGAGAGTATAAGGTTTTTGATCTTGATTTTATGAAGCCACAAAGAGAGTTTGAACAACGAGCTTTTGCTTCTACTTCTAATGCCCTTTGTAATGACTTTTTCACTGCTTCTACCCACTATGAATCTATCAAACCTACTAGTAATGACATAGAGACTAATGAAGTTTCATCGACTCCTTCTAATATGGCTTCTTGTTATGGTCATGGTTATCATTTACTAATTAAACAAGGATTCCATGGTCAAGGATGTGGTAAGCATAAACAGGGAATTCAAATGCCCTTACATAATGGGGGGCATGAAAATTCTTATGGATTAGGCTTTAATCCTCAACAACATATCAATTTTACCAAAATCTCAAACAACACTTCAAAACATGATGACCCTATGAAGGAATTTGACCAAGAAGTTCTTTTGCCTAAACTCCTTCGTGCTAAGATGATTACTAGACCTAAACGCAAAAAGAAACGTAGTCCATACTTGAAGACTCTTCCTTTTTGTTTGTATCATATATTTCATGATCACTCTACTAATGAATGTCAAGCTTTACATTATAAGATTAGGCACCTCATTGATAGTAAAGTTATTTATATATCATGTGGAAATAATTTGTATTTCAATCTTATTTTCTCTAAATAATATTTATGTTCCTATTATGGAACTCCACATTATGTAAACAATGTTAGCCTAATCTTTGGGGGCTCGTTGTCTTGCATAGTATTGTGAGCAATATAATAGGTCCCCTTTCATCCTTGTCCCTACACTTGGGGGGAAAGGATGCCATCTCCTTCTTCTCTGTCTTTCCGGGATTCACTTTTCCCTTGGTTAAGCAGTATCTATCTATTATGTGATATCTAACATACATGAAAATTTTGGTTTGCATTGAGGATCTATGTCCTTGATCATAACCTATTTCTTTGTTTGACATTGGGTTTCCATGGTTGATAAATTTCTCACCTTGGAAACTGAATCGTGTGTTATCCTTCACAAGGGTTACTTTTTCACTTCTTGCATGATATCTCTTTGCATTCATCCCTTCCATGGCCTCATATGAGTTGTGACCTTCTTGTCTTGGACTGGGTGTTGTCTATGGATATTGCCTTGATGTTAAAGAAGGCTTTATCCTTTTTCTTTTCTTTCCTTAACATGTCAAAATAGTATTTTTTTTCCATCTTAAGGAGGGGGGCATATATACAGCCTCCCTCATTTTATATTATGCATTTTTCTAACCTTTTGTTTTGCAGCATGCTAAATCCTCTGAAGGTAACACATATAAGTTGCTAAATCTTGAAGAGATACGCATTAAATTACCATTCAATATGCTAAATCCTTGGAAGGTAATGCACATAAGTTGCTAAATCCTGAAGAGATACACATTTTACAAATGTATTCCATGGTGATATAAGGATATGGATCCATGGGTACTTCATAAAAGTTGTCAGAAGACGTACTACATACATTCACAAAGCGCCAGAAGGCGCACAACTTTATGGGGTGACTATAAAGTGCTTTCTTGGTGGGCCATCCTATCCTTTTGTGGTTCATAGTGAGATACACACATCTTACTGGGCGAGCTAATCACACCCTCTCTCTTTTTCTCTTTGACCAGTGATGTCTCTCTTATCATGATCTTAGGGTTGATAAAGACTTAAGTCCCTAGGGGCTTTAGGATTCCTTTGTCCCTTTTGATTTCAATAAGATTATCTTTTCTTCATGATCTCCTTTACCAAGAGTTTTCATCGAGTCCATACTCTTGCTAAAGTGGCGGCTAAATTTATAGTCGTAAAATGGAAGCACTTCCATTATAGATTGGTTTAGCCTTCCGAGTAAGTGGTTTGGGGTCATGTCAAGTGCCTTGAATGGGTCTCTAGCTTGGATCTGGCCTTTTCCCCTATTCTGTCCCATTTCCCACTTTTTCCAGCCTATTTCTGCCATCCTAAACTACAAACTGGGATTTCAGCCTCAGGGTCAAGGTTGACCTTTTTGGGTCAAATTCTAAACTTCCAAGATTTTTAGATCTCGGGCTTCAGAAAAGTTTAATTCCCACTTCTGGGTCAGCTATTTCGGTCTTTGAAGAAACGATTCTTAAATTATATTTAATATAGGTCCACTTCTAGAGGTATAGGTATAATGGGAATTTAATTATCCTATGTAGGCCTCTCTAGAAGATTGTGCCCTAGATTTGTATATAAGGAAGCCTTCTCCTCTCATTTTCTCTAACCATCATCAAGCATAATCACAAGCGCTCAAGACTTGAAGAGACAAGCTAAGAAGCAAGATTTTAAGTAAGCATCTACTCTCAAGCATTCAAGCATCCAATTCATTAAGGAGATCCATTGGTAGCCATTGAAGGATTTAAAGCTCTATGGAGCTCTCTTGTTGAATATTTCTCCATCCACATTCCTCCAAGCTTCTTCCTATTCCAAGATCTATTCAAGATTGGTGTTGAAGATCTACATGCAATTGATTTGAGGCATCCTACATTCTACATTCTTCATACATTTGGTGCATCCATACTTGTGGGTTCAAGGATTCGAATCCTCCACAAGGGCCTTTTACATGAGCAAGGTGAATTGTTTCATTTACTTTGTTTATTTCTGCAATTTCAATTACATATTTAAGGTTAATTCCAAAATCAGGGTTTGACCAGGGCAAACCCCTCCCCCCAACAAAAAAATCCATTTTTATTGCAGGTACAGGTTCGGAAAATAAAATTAAAGTGCAGATCCAGATACCCTTTTTGGAAAACTTTCAGGATCCATGAACAGATTTTCCGTCAGAGTTGTGCAGGTCAAGGTCGACATTTTGGGGTCAAGGGTGACATTTCGGGGTCAAGGTCGACCTTTCTTCTTTGGGTCAAGGTCGACCTTTCTCTGAAAATAAAAATATTTTTGGGTTTTGTAGATCTCGCAGTTTCAGTTCAAGAGCGTAGAAATCAACAGTTTCTGAGACTGTCTGATAGGTTTTTTAGCAGGTTCTTTTCCAGAGGTATGTATTTTACTCCATTATTCTTTGCAAACATTTCTAGATTTACACCCCTTATCAATTACAATTAAATGTAAGGTATATAATATGTGCATAGGGTCACTTCTATGAGAAAACCAACATTGTTCTAAACCCTATCCATATTTTCTTCTTTACAGTTTCATGCAGGTATTTTACATACAACAAATGGCACCCACCGTGGGGCTGATGCCTCAAAATATCAAAATTATATGAATTTATGATCAATTTTAGTAAATTTATGTTGCATATTTGACATTTGTAGGTACATGAACACGTATACATAGAAATTAAGCACGTAGCAAGCAAAGTTCAATGTGTGTCAAGCAAAGTTTAGCACATGTCAAGTAAAGTTCAACGCATAGGAAACAAAGTTCAACATGTTGCCAAGTTTCTTTTGTCTTCTGTCTAACATTCTTATAGTGCCTGCAAATGAAATTTCTATCGCATGTCTTTCTTTCTTATAGCGCCTATAAACAACAACACTTATTTCAGCGCGTAGGCGATAAATAGTAGCATGTATCAGCTAAAATTTAGCGTGTACTAGTTAAATAACATTGCCTATTAAGTTTAAATAGCTCCTACAACCTGCAATTTGAAAATTCAAAATTCACATATTTGGATTTAATTAAAATGTTTGCAGATGTCAAGACATAAAAAGGTGAGGAAACCTATGGTTTGAAGTCTGGATTACCACAAGGAAAAAGAGGTAAAAGGGATTAATAAATACGCAAAAATAATTCATAATGCCAATATTGTTGCAAATTTAGATAATGACATTAAAGCATATAATCATTACATCAAAATGCTAAATTTGTATCAATCTTTCTATTATATCCCTAGGATCAAGTATAATGCTTCTCATTTCTAAATATTTTCACAAAGTTGGTTTTGAAATTCCTTCACTTTTTGTTCAAATACTTGTGATTTTATTCACTTTGGATTGTCGTGTGTTGGATTAACGTTTGTTAAGGGGATGCTTATGAGAAGGAATGTTCTCCAAGGTACATATTGAAAAGAAAAACATTCCAAAAAATGTACAAATAAGCTTTGAATAAGGCGAGTCCTAAAACCTTTGATTTCAAGTCATTTGCTTAAATTGTGACATTTCAAAGTTCAGAATCTAGTCTAAATAGAAACCTATTATTATTTGTCAACAACGGTATTAGGCCTATGCTCTCATATTTTAAGATGATTCAAATGCCAAATATGTTTGATTTTACAATACAAAGAAAGGTTAAGGAATGAACAGACACATAATCAAAAGCATCATTGTTTGTGAACAACGGTATTAGGCCTATGCTCTCACTTTTCTCAAAGTGATCAAAATGCCAAATTACATTAGTTCCTTAGATTAAAAGACTTGGAAATGAACAAATCATGTCTATTGTGTTTGGAATATAAAATATAGTAGGGATATGCTCTCACTCTTTTAGGGTGATCAAACTCTTAAACCTATCTTTTTCTTCAATTTCACTTTATAAATATTGAAAATGATTTAGAACCTTAGAGGGCATATCTCCCAAAAGATTTATGAAAGCCATCAGAGGGAAAGCCAAGAGTGAGATACGAAACCACTTTAACCATGGTTGATCCAACTCACTCTAAAAAGAAACACTTACATCCTTAATGGGTGGAAGACAAAGAGCATTGTAATAACATTCCTCTAGTAGTCCTCACAAATTGTGCAAAACCTCCATAGTATTGGTGGAAAGCTCTCATAATTGAGAGGTGAAATAAAAACTCTTTGAATGATTTATTGACTAAATTCTGGTTAATTAGTAAACCTGCCTAATCAAACCATGTTAAACCAATATTGAATTTAGGTAGATTGGTTGAAATGTTTTCTTGTAAAGACCTTGTTAAAACATTTGAGAATATACACTTTTTGTGTAGCTTTTTAAGGATTAGAAAACATGTGTATTTTTTATTTCTATGCTTGATGATACATGATCTCAAAGAAAACAACATCCATTAAAAGATTAAAAGTTCCTAAACATCATCATTCTGTTCAAAAAAATATCCTTTCAACAAAAATCCTAAACTCCTTTTCATGTCAGTTTGGACAACATCCCATCACATTAAATTTTATTTACAAGAAGATAGAACCGTGCTTAGAGAAAAAATACCTTATCTAGATGAGACACCTCATTCTCCTTATCAACTATTTCAAGAAAATAATCAAGGGGAATAACTAGAAGAGGTTCCAATGGCAATAAATTTGTGGTATGAGGCTAACAATACCGAGGAAATTAATGATGAAGAGGTAACCAAAGAAAAGGTTAATGAGGCTACCCAAAACCATTTATTTGTGAATATGATAAAAAAAAGTCTTAGAAAAGGATAAGGATAGATATTTCCTAAACTTGGCTCAACTAGGGGTTAAAATCCCTCATGATTTTGACATGTGCAAGTTAACATTAGATGAGGATGAAGACACCCCTTTGAAAGATATGAACCAACTGTTAATGTTATAAGGCAATGAGAGGTGGGTTGAATCAATGTAACCACATATCTACAAAATATTTTCATCAACTTCCACAATAACGAATATGCAAAGCTAAACGTAACAAAAAAGCATATCAAAACATACATCCATGAAATCAACACAAGGACACCAATATTTTATCGTGGAAACCCTTGTTAGAGGGAAAAACCATGGTGAGAATTACCACCCAAAAATATCACTAGTGCACCAATAATTCTTGTCCTGTTAAGAGAATTACAACATCCTACTAAGGATATACTCGGTTACGAGTATCTATAGCCCGGTTAGAAGCTATTACAAAATTCTTGTTAGGAACTACCCTGTTAAGGGATTTGAAACTCCTTATGAGAGTCACCTTGTTAGAGGATTTAGTCTTCATACATGTTAGGATCATGCTTACCCTGTTAAGAGTAACCTTGTTCAAGGATTCTGATCACAAATTGGTTAGGACTTGTCTTGAGAATAAACTCAAATGAAATGATCTGAAAGTAGCACACTTTTCTTTATAGGTCCACTTCAGCACTGCTCAAATCATTGTTCTGATCACACAAACACCCACTGCAACCACTAAAATCATCGCATCAACAACTACTCTCAAAAACTAACTCATTTCCTTCAATTTCATCTCTTATAAATACTTTTACGTCGGTGGAATAACCCTAAAATGTGTTACTTATTGTTAGCCTCCAAATCCAAACAAAACTTCATAAGTGATCATGCCAACATGGGAAAATGAACTGCTCAAGGTCGGCTCTCAACAATACAATTCATAAATAAATCAAACTTTGGCACGTAATTGATCGCTACCTTGATTTCATCACCTTGACTGGATCAATTGACTGTTCTTGCCGATATCACTAGTGTTTCCCTCAAATCTCCATTTGTGCATTGAATCAACTTACACGATCATAGATGTAGGTAAACATGACTCTATAGATACTATTTGCATGATCACATCATCTGACTCCTTTAGATTATCACCATATACCAAAATTACACTCATAGACTGTATTATCATTGATACACTGAACACTTAGAAAAATTCATATGCAATCACCTTAAATGTAGTGCCCACCCATAATTTACTTTTGATGTATTGATGCCAGAATATTTTGGTTATTTTCATGATGATTATGTATATGTTAGGATGATTTTATTGAACCCATACTTGCATGTGTATGGTTGATGTATATGTTTTATATTGTTGTGTGGCATGTCTATCTTAGATTTTTGTATGATGTGTCTGATGTGGTAGAGGACGGAGACGTAGTTACTTGCATTGCGAGATCCACACGATCGACCGATCCCTATCATTGTGTGTTATGTATATTATGTACATGCTCAACTTTGTGGTGCAGGTTTGCAGGTACCAGGCATCGAATTCCCTAAATTGCCAGGATGAGCGTGTCCTATCACAATATCTCAATGGTAAAAGAGGGGAGATAACAGACAGGTCTGAATCTCAACTTAAGCCATTTATTGTCCTGAAATAGTGGACTAGTATCTTATTGATATCCTCTGAATTTGTCAAGGTGGCGTCATTTGTGAACCCTTCATTTGTGCTTGATTGTGGTATTTTAGGGTTTAGTCAATTCTTTCTTCATGTTGTCTAGTCATGTGGTTTGATGTGACTTTGGTATTAATGATTAAGTGTTTTATGAGATTAATTATGTAATTAAATAATTATATCTTATTAAATTTGGAAATATTAAATATGATGGTATTTAGTTAATGAAAATTAATTAAATACATGTGTTAATTAAAAAGACTAATTTTGGAAATAGAGGATTTAATTAATTATTAAATCCAAAATTGAAATTTAAAGAATAATTAATGAATTGATATTTAATTATCAATTTGCATGTTATTAATATGCTAAAAATATTAATTGTTAATTGAATATTATTATGCAATTGAAGTTGCACATTCTTTTAATAAAATTAAAATATAAATTTAAAGTAAAGTTGAGTTAAGTGGCTAAATTGGAAAAGTGCATGAAATTATTAATTAAATAAATTATTTTTACTCAATTTCAAGTTGAGTTGTGATTTGAGTTACCAGTTGAATTCTCTTTTAGGGATTGCATGAGCTTTGGAAACCCTAGGTTGAGTAGGCTTTCCTTATTAGGATGTTTTTGGTCATTATTGCACAGACATGTTACACAGGTTTTTTGCTCTGGTTTGGATTGAAAGAATTGTTGGAAGCTTAGGAATTTCAGGGTTTTGGGTTGTTCTTCGTGGCTTTTGTCAAATGGTGGATTGAGGTAGGTTTTGAATCCTTTGATATTCTAGTACTCAGATCCTCATCTTCCCTGCATCTGAAATACTGAAATCCCCTTGTGTGTACTTCCTTATCTTTTTTGTGTTTGTTAAAATCTTAGAATAAGGTTATTGTCATGGTTCTGTGGTTTTCCTTTCTTGTTAGATTTGTGTTTTGGGTATAAGGGGTTTTCTTTACAAAATTGTGTTACATCAAATTGGATAATGAAGTTTTTAGATCGGTAATAAAAATGGTCCAAGGTTGTGTTTGAACACATTAGAAAACTTGAAATCGAATCAGCTAGGGTATGATTTAGAACTTTGTTAAAACCCTTGGTGTTAAACCATACAAATTTGATAGAAATCGTTTTGAAATATTTTGGTTAAAATATATGTTTTAGAATATAAACGAATTTGTTTCTTAGAATTGAAATAAAAATAATTATACTTTTCATCTTGCTGGAATGTTTCTTCTGTTAAAAAATAATAATAAATAAATACAATAAATATTTTTTTGTTATATATATACATACATACACAAATTTATGTATATTTATACACATATACACACGTGTGTATATATATACATGTATACACATATATGTGTATATATATACACATATATACACACACACCATATACACACATATGCACACATACATGTGTGTATATATACACACATGTATATATACACATACAAGTGTGTATCCATGGATACACACACATATAAGAAATACTTTAAAAACAATCGCTTGAACAAAGTTTCTTTTTATTAAAGTAAAATAAAAAAATAAAAATCAAATTTGAGTGGAAGATGGGGATACCACCCCCACCCCCACGAGGCCCGCAGCTACGCCCCCCAAGGGAGGCCGCAAGACAGCTTTGTTACTGGCGACGACAGGGTCTATCGTCCGGCAAAGCCTCTATCATCGATGGCAGAGAAGATGTCGTCGGCCCCCCTATGTATTGGGGTGCTGGCCAGCGGCCCCTTAAAGGGCTCATGCAACAGGAGGTGGTGGGGGAGCGCTCGACCCCCTCCACAATGTGCTTTTAATTTACTTTTACTTTTTCATTTTTTTATCACTCTTTAATTATTAATTTTTAAATATATTTAAATTTAAATATTTTGTTTAGTATTAATTTGTTAATAGAAGATAGTTGATGTTTTAATTACCTTATTTTTAGTCTTTATATGAGTCACCTTGCATAAGTGTCTTTGACCCTTTGTTTTTTTATTTGAAAATCATTGCTTAATCCTCTTGCTCCCTTAAGTTTGCATCGGTATGTTTTGTGTGTCCATGTTTACTCCCTGGGATAACCATCACAACGCTTCAAATCTATTTTGTATGATTGGTTTTCCTCCATCTAGTGTTCATAGCCTTGAGTCGTCGTGAACCACTTTTAACCTGTTTGTACCTTGGTTTGAAATAATTCAAACTGGTTCAAACAAGGATTTTTTGTCTAACAATTGTAATTGCATGTGGGACCCTTTCATAGGTCATGATGCACCGTGAACCACTTTGAACCCCTTTGAACCTTGGTTCAAAGTAGTTCAAAGAAGTTCAAAGAAATTCATAATGCACCCAAGGAAGTTGGATTGGCAACCGACATGACAAGTGATGTGACGTGTCAGATAAGTAATCACCATACTAATAGCATGGTATGCCTTGGGAATATGGTAACTATAGGTGTGGTCTAAACTGGCAGCGTGAATTAATGGAATTAATTCCCAACACGAGTGAAGTGATGGTATTAGACGAGAACAAATGGTGATATGGACAGTTTTCAAAGAATATCACCAGCAAAATGTCACATCATGACGTATGCCCCACTCTAAATATCATGCCTCAAATAATTTTCAAATATTTTTCGTACTTCACGGGTATGTGAGTCTCTTTAAAGTATATCATCCTGGTTTATTCATTGAAAAAGAAAAGATTGCAAAGTTTTGGCTGCGGAAGATCAGAGTTTTCTCTAAGTCAGCGGGTTACAGGTAAATGTTGAGAGCCTTCCCTTTATTTGTGCTTCTACATGTTTGTTTGAATTTAAAAGTTTTTAGAGTTTTGTATTGCAGCTGGGAGAAAGAATGAGATCCAATATGCATTTATTTGGTAATACTGCTAGTCTAGAATGTCGAGGTCCAGTAATTTTGGACATGAACATAATGAGAGTCGAGGTAGAGGAGATGATTCATAGTTTTAAGGACCGTGTGGAAAAGGAGCATACCCTAGAGATTATGTCAAGCGGGTTGTTTCAAGCTACTGCCTTCCCTCCCACCATAATAAATCTTGAGTTGATTCAACAATGTATTAACCATTACAATGTAAGATCCAAATGTATATTGAAAAATGATGGCGTCCAAATGTATATTAAAAATTGATGGCCAAAATCTTCTGTCAATAACCAGAGAAACAATCATGTCAGTCTTCAAGCTTCCCAATGAAGCCTTTGCTAGTTTTAGCCCGACCCAATCTTTCGCTCGATTCCAGGAGCGACTTAAGAAGAACCGCAACAATATCACCTATAAATGGACTAAAGCATTTTATAAAGGAGGTTCTAGGTTTCCCAATTTGTTAACTAAAGATCATATGAAATCACATATCCATGAATTAGTAGTCCTGTTGCACAGAGTAAAGGGGTCTTCTCAAGTACTCCTCTTTGAATATTAGATGTATCATTACATAGAAATCATTCCGAATGGGAAACAATACCTGGATTGGGCCGAGGTAATTGCTAGTTCAAGGAGGGATCAACTCAAACAAACACAAATAAGCAAGAAGGAGTTTTATATGTACTCATATTTGATATATTGTCTAGCATGTACCCAAGAACTTGTTGGCATTCCTCATGAAACATGGAGTGAAGAAATAAATGTTTACAAGTACTGCCCCTTGCTAAGAAGAGACAGAGTGCTGGATAATTTCTATAAAGTTCATGATGTGTTTCTAGGGAAGCTATGCTATGACTTGGTCGGGACCCAGGGTAGAGAATCTCTCTAGATGCACAAAATCTGGTCCAAAGTTATGGCAGATTTTATATTTAGTTCCCACGGTTCACATATGTAAGAGTAGGAGGATTTGATGAGGAACCTCTCAAACTACCAAGGTTTGCCTTTGATTTCTTTATCTTAGTTATTCACAGTGATTAAAAATAATATCCCAGAAGAAAAATGAGATTATATGTTTCCAGTCAAACTTGGGGCTTTAGCCTATAAGAGCATGATTGATGCCTTAGTGGTGGGAATAAATCTATTGAATTTTAGCATGCAATTTTATGGAGAAAGAAGAGGTTTTAACATTAAGGGTTTTGTAAGACAAACCCTAGGCCTAGGAAATCAGATGAAATTAATTCCACACATTAAAGATTTGTGGGGAGATTATAATGATGAAAAAGATACATAAAAAAGGGATCATTCTAGACAGTTAATACCTCAAATCAAAACTTTACAGTTGAAGTTCAACACTGAAGGCTTAGATGAAGACAATTCTAAGGTTGTTGAACCTGCTTATGAAAGTTTGGATAAGGTAGTTCTACCAGAGATCAATTGGACTAGAGAAGTAGAAGATGACATAAAATTAAGGGTCAGGTCTATCTTAAAGTTTACGGAAGGGATAAAGTAGAACAAAGGAAGCACCATTTAAAAGAACTGATATAAATCTTGTCCCAGTTCAATTATCACCCAATCCCTCTAATGCCTCTGTTTTGATTAATGATGAAGGTGGTATTCCTCTATCTAGAAAGAAGGAAGCTACAAGTGAGCATCCCACTACACCTCATACAAGGTCAAGAACTAGATCATAGGCTCGTACCCAGATGACTTCCCAAGATTTGAGTTTCATAGATGTTGAGACAAATGATGAAGATATCTCTTTGATGAAAGAAGATCAAAAGAAAGACCAAGGATTGTCTGGTGGTAGAAATGATGCTCAGCAGGAACATGTAACGCTTGCTAAGACAGTGGATAAAAGATTAACTTCTGGCTTAGTTCCTCCTTGGTTGTTAGATTCAGTAAACAGAAAGCAAAATTTGAAGCCAGCTTCCCTGTCGGTTAAAGATATAGTTACTAAGTATACAATTCATGCTCCAAAGGCCAAAAGAGTCAAAAAATAATGCAAGGTTGAGCACAAACCATGTCACGGGAAAGGTAACCACAGAGATCGTGACATATAAATGGAAGGAAGGAGTTCAAGAGCCTGAGGAATAGGATTTTGAAGTCACAAAAATGGAGTTGGGAGTTTTGAACCTTGACACGAGAGATCACATGTTTAAGTTCTCATCCGATCATATGCTAACCCAATCCCAAAAAGATGGTCAACATAAGAGAGAACTTAAAAAACTTGTAATAACCATGAATGGGTTCCTCAGTTCCCTAAGAAATGTGGGGGCATTACCTTTGGCTCAAGCTCCACAGTCTTTCGATCCTAATTCTTCAGATAGCAAGCAGTTACTAAAGCAGATGCAAAAAGGTAGGGCCTTGACAGAAGCAATGAATAACTAGATTGTTGGTATTATGAAAGAAAGAAGAAAATTCATACAGGAATTCATCATTACCTATACAGAAGGAGAAGCATTTCTCAGAAAAATCCAAACTTGGATACCAGTTTGGGAATTGGATGGGGCCAAATGTGAAACTATTGTATCTCAGGTTCAAGAGGTGGAATAATATGGCGTAACAAATTTCTTATCAGAGAACGCGATGAAGTCAGTAGACCCTTGTGTGTTATTCATACTAAAGAAAAATATGGGATGGAAAGGCTCACTTTTTAAAACCTCAATCCAAAGTGTGAAGGCCATAGGGAAGGAAGTAAGGAAATGCATGAGGATGCACTGAAGGATATCAAAGTAGTGAATACATCGGTCATTCTTCAGTTTGATGAGGGGAACCTGGATCTAGATACTATGATAGATATTTTCAAAGCTTCCATGTATGTCATCAAAGAGAGTGAAGATCCCATGACCCAAGATTTAACCAGAGTAGCGAATGTGAAATCAATGTTCTACCTAAACAGAGGGCAACTACCTAAGAAAGCGAAGAGAATCAAGGAGCTCAAATGGGAGAAGGATGTTTGCCGAGCAAATTTGTTAGGATTGAAGAGCTTGCATTCTCATCCAACGTAGGAATTGTTGAGCACTTTCAAGAGTTGGAAGTTAGTGACAGACACCATGTGGGAGAGAAAATAATCAAGGAAATTAAGTGGTTGCTTATTTTTTAGTTATTTTGATAGGGGATAAATGTTTTAAAACTATTGCTATGTTTAGTTACTGCTTCATAATTTTTTTTCTTTGTCGACAATTCGAGAGGTTGAGTTTTTAGGGAGGCCTCTCGGATTGTAAAACTATTTATGCTAAAGCATAAGACTTTTAAGGGTTATAACTTTTAGATTAGATAGTTTTTAGCTTTCAGTACTGAGAAGTTTTGGATTATCTTTTAGAAGAATTAAGTGGAAATGAATAGTGATCCGAACATCTTTTTTGGACTTTGATATTTACAATACACATATATTAATGCAAGGTTTCAGTTTAAATCTTTGAGTTTAAACTTGTGGTGTATAGATTACTTTGTGGATTGATATATCATTATTTTGTGTTATCTATTATCTGTGTCATGGTCATAAATATTTTCATGCGAATCATGTTATCTTTAAAAATGGGAAATTAATCTTAGAAATTTGGAAGAACTGTGTTTTCTTTGAACATTTTTTGATCTTGTATATGATTTCTGAAATTACCTCTATACCAAGGAGTATATGAGAGATCCTTGAGTACTTTCGGGTTAAAAGTACATATGTGTGTAGTTTATTCATAAATTCCTTGAATATTTATGAGAGGGATTTGTACCTCATAAAATTTAGAGGGAAGCAATTACTAAATGCTTACCCAACCCAACTATTGTGAATTGTTTGTCTTTAAAAGAAGGTGTACGGTCAATTTAGATATCATTTAGCGTGAAGACAAATCTGTTCACTAATAGATTTTTGGTGACTCTACTGGGGATTCTTGTGACAAAGACCATACTCTAACTTGTTTTTAATGAATTAAAATGGTTTTTCCATACAATGATGTGTTCCTTGTACTTCAGCCCAATCTAGGTTTTGAAAATACGCAAGAAGATTTAATTTTCGACCTAACTGCAATAGCTTGGAAATACAGACATAGAAATCAATAGTTCCAACAAAATCTCCAAGTTTTGGAAAGAGAAGAAGAGCTTGTTGAATGCCTAAGAGGCATACGTGTGGCCCAAGAAGCAGTAGTAGTAAACATACTTGCTCGTGCTACTGCGAGAAACTAAAAGTTGGTTTGAGATCAAAGCTAGCTGAAAAGAGATATATGAGAGGTGATCAAAGCAAAGAGTTGATCAACGAGGATTTTGAAGCCTTGAAGAATTTGATTTTTTCTCCTGATTCAAATACACCCAAGAAAAAGAAAACTAAGTCCTGTAGTAGGCCTTCCTCACCTCCTACGACTCCTGCTATGTCACCAGTTGTAGAAGTTGTTATCCCACCAGGGAAAACTTTAGTGGTGAATGTCTCATGTCTACGACCTGATATTTGGCAAATATAATGTGTATATCAGGTTGTCCATGTCGCCCAAACTTTATAAATATTGGGTTGAATGCCCAGGCCCATCGCCCATTGGTTTATATATTTTATCCTTTTCTTTCACAATATCGCCAATCAAATTAATTGTTGGACACTATTAATTGAAAAATTTTGCCTACAATTTCCAAAGCTTGTCGTAATTGACAACCATATTCACCAATATATGGTCGATATTTAAGGTTAGGGTACAGGTTACGTGACATGTATCTCTATTCCAAAGACTTTAAATGAAATTTTAAGCGCTACTCCTAGACCCCATTTTGGGGGCACTACCCCCAAACCCCCGTCAAATAATAATGGTTTCTTGGTATGTGTGCCTATCACTGCAATTTTTTTCAATAATGAAAGATTCACCAAGATTTTATAAAATTTTCATATAATAGAAAAAAAATCACCAGTATAACTAATATTTTTTTCTTTCAAATTAAAAATTTTTGCTAACAATATTAATTTCCCCCTCCCCCAAAATAATGTAGGAATCACCATTATTTTACACATTTTCCCAAGAGGGGTTTCTTAAATTTTTCCCTATATCCCACCATGTATTGTAATACCTTCTTATTTCAATACTCAACCCTTGAATTTTAGATTTCCAACCATGGTCGTGAACCAACCTTGGGGTCAAAATATAGGTCCTTTGAACCTAGGTGCAAATCCACCCGCTGCTTTACCCAAGGGCATTAACCAAATTTTGCCTAAGTTTAGTGGAGAGGGCAAAAAAACTACAAAATATCACCTCAACGCATTTCACACTGCATGTGGTGTTATCAATGTTCATACTCAAGAAGTTGCAATTAGGATTTTTATGAGAACCTTGACAAATGATGCGGCTAATTGGTTCAACCACTTGCCTCATGCCTCCATAACCAGTTGGGATGATATGAGAGCTACTTTCGAGGCAAGATTTAAAATGCCTGATAATGAAATCTTGTTGTTTCTTCAATTGAGCCAATTGAAGAAATAAATATATGAACATATGCGGGAATTCATGGAAAAGTTCAATAGGATACTACAAAGGATTCCTACAAATTTTGCACCTAGCAACGACAACAAGAAAATATTCTTCCTTAACGTAGTGCCACCCGATATAAGTTTTCATCTACTAAAGGATGGGGTAGCTGATCTAAATTTTGCACAAAGACAAGCCATTTAGCTTGAAGACACATTCATCACAGTAGGGAAGTGGAAAAGAGAAGTTCAAACTTCAAGTGCTTCTTCCTCTAATCCAACAAATCCTCTAATGCAGAGACTAATGAATGATATGGAAATGTTCAAAAGTCAACATAATAGGGTTGTTTCTCCTTATCAATCACCTTATCAAGATGTCAGTCGCAAGCAATATAATCAATCTCATGGGAAAACCCCTCTCTTAGCTGGGTCACAGCCTAGACTATAGATCGAGGTCGTGCCAAAAGAGATCATGTGTTCTTTTCATCTAACAATTGATTATGATGGTAAAACATGCCCTGACTGGTTGAGGTGTCTTCGAATAAATGCAACGAAATATGTTGTTGGAATAGAAGAGTTTTAGGAAGAAAAAGTTCGTTCTGAGATTGGAAATTTGGGATATTTTTACCTGGAGTATGAGCCCAATTCCGAAAGAGGCAGAGATATCCTGGTGACTTTGCAAGATCCGTCATGTGCATTCCTTACTAGGAATCAAAGGAACTAGAAATTTACTCCTAACGCTGGTGCATCCGATGCTTCTCCAAAGAAGAAAGAACTGGTAGGTAATGATGCTTCCTAAAATTCAAAAGGCTCAGGAGTCAAGATTCTATAAAGAGGTAACACAATCATGTCCCCTCCTGCCTTTGACATTGTCAAGTTTTGTAAACCCACCTCCATCTCAATTTCTCCATCTAAATACCTAAAGATGAACCCTAAAGAACTGGATAAATTGATCAAATATGTAAAAGGAAAATCAAATTCAATTGCCCAATTCAACAAACCTCTTATAAGAGAAACAACTATAGTCAAAGAGCCCCCTTGTTTTTGTATTTGAGTCACCCCATAGGCACCTGAAGAAGACCCTCCTTGTATTAATACCATAGAAAGCAAAATAGAAGAGAAAAAGTCTAATCCTTTCTATATCTCTTTACTTTTAAATGGGTAAAAACTTAGAAATTGTATCATAAACTTTGGCGCATCTAATAATATAATTCTTGCTCCATTTTCCCAAGCTGTTGGCCTCACCCTGACTAAGATATTTGGCCGGTGCTATTCTATAGATGGTAAACAAGTGTTGCTGATGGGTCAAGTTAAAGATGCACAAGCTATCCTCATTGCATGTCCAGATAAGCAATTGAAGTTGACAATTTTAGTTGCATACATCTCGTCTAGCTAAAACATGTTGCTCATTAGAACCTTCCACAAAGACATGGGAGGTGATATAAAGATGGATTGGTCGGAGGCAGTTATCCCAGTGGGCCAAAAAAAATAAAAATTGAACTGGAGCCTAAAAAAAAATACATGATGGTTCCTTCTAACAATCCCAAAGCTTAAATCCTTTATGAGGAATGTCATTTTGGTAATTATGTGATTCTCCTTGAAAGAGAAACCGAATCAGCTACCGAAGGTTCAAAGGGGGAGAGTTATGGAAGATGGAATTCGATGGTAGTTGTTCAAGTTTGGGATCAGGAGCTGGGGTGGTGTTAATTCCTCCTATTCAAGAATATATCCCTTTGTCTTTTAAATTAGATTTCATAAATACCAATAACACAGCTGAGTATGAAGCTTTGCTGCTAGGATTGGAGGAAGTGAAGTCTAGAGGGATTAAGAAGTTGATCGCAAAAGGTGATGCAGAACTGATCATAAAACAAGTAAGAGGTTAGTTTTCTGTCAAAAAATGAAAAATTGAAGCACTACAAAAACCTGGTATGGGATGAACTCGAGTCTTTTGAAGCCTTTTTCATTGAGTTCATACCTTGAAGTAAAAACACTAAGGCAAATTCTTTGGCGGTTTCGGCTTCACTGTTGTTACCACACCTTGAATTTTAAATGCATACTTATAGGGTAGAAATGATATATATACCAAGAGTACCAAATAATGTAAAGCACTGGTAGGTATTCAACAATAATTCTCAGCTCAAAGATTTCATTAGTTGTGCTCAAAATTTTGCCAATACATATTTTGAAGGTTCTAGAAGTGAATGCAAAGAAGTCTTTGAAGGTGCTACCAAAGATGATAGGATAATTTGATTAAAGGGGACCAAGATTCCAAAGGGTTTGGTATCCCTAGAACACTTTTTTCATAGGAAAGATGACAATACAGTTAAAGAGAAGGTGCCACACTCTCATAACCCCAAGGAATATGACAAGATTGATATTGGTGATGAGGGAAATCCTAAATGGATTTCAATAGGTAAAACATGTTCTCAGCAGGAAAGGAATGATTTGAAGAATTTTTTGAAGGAATATAAAGATGTTTTTTTTCTTGGGGGTATGAAGACCTCAAGAACTTCAGAAGTGGCCAGTTTAGACATCATATTCCTTTGAATCTTGACGACACGCCGTTCTGCCAAAAGCTTTGGAATTATAATCCAAAAGTATCTAAGGTTATATTGAAAGATGTGGAAAAGATGTTACAAGCCATAATTATTTACCCCATCCATCATTCTACCTAGATCGCCAATATAGTCCTGGTAAGAAAGAAAAACAGTGAAACTAGGATCTGCGTTGATTTCAGGAATTTGAATCAGGCTAGTCTGAAAGACAATTACGCATTACCAGTTATGGAACAATTTCACCAGGCCATGTCAGGATCAGAAGCAATGTCAATGTTGGATGGATATTCTAGATATAATCAAATCAGCATGGCGAAAGAGGATCAGCACAAGACAACCTTTATAATGCCATGGGGTACTTTTGCATACAATCGGATGTCATTTGGTTTGATTAATGTCAGCGCTACATTTCAAAGGTAAATGAACTCTTCCTTTGGGGATATACGAAATAGAATTAGTGTGATCTGGTTAGATGATTTGATTGTCTATTTGAAGAGAAGGAAGCACCACTTGAAGGACTCGGAAACTATGTTGCAGAGGTGCAGAAGTCATGGTATATCTCTGAAACCGAAAAAGTGAGTTTTCTTTATAGAAGAAGGAAAGTTGTTAGGACATATTGTTTCGAAAGAAGGAATCATAATTGACCATGATATGGTTAAAGTGATCTAGCAACTTAATCTACCCTCTAATAGAAGTGGATTGAAATCTTTCTTTGACTAAGTGAATTTATTAAGAGCTTTTGTCCAAGAAATTTTAGAGATCACCAAACACATGGTAGATATGATGAGTGAGAAACACCCTTTCAAGTGGAATGAAGAGGGACAAAAGGCTTTCAATGACATCCAAGAAGCTATATCTTAGGCCCTTATGTTGATAAGTCCAAATTTTAGAAAAGATTTCATTATTTACTGTTATGCATCAGAGCATACTTTGTCTGACATTTTGACGCAGAAGGATGAAAAAGGGAAAGAGGCACCCATTTCTTTCATGAGCACGCCGTTGAAGAAACATTAGCTTAAATATTATCATATTGAAAAGTATGCCTTCGCAGTAGTAAAAGCAGTGAAACAATTTAGGTACTACATAGTGCACTCACATTCCACCGTGTATGTTCCAAAGACAACAATAAAAAGCATTTTGAACAAAAAGAGATAGGGATGAATAAGAGGGAAGTATGGATAGCTAAAATTAAAGAATAAAATCTATCCATTAATCCAAAAAATTTGGTATGAGGATGGGGCCTTCGTAAGTTGATAGCAGAAAATGGAAAGCCATAAGAAGAAGAAGAAGAAGAAGAAGCAGATGAAGCTCCTATGGTTCCATTGGTAAGTTTAACTGATCCATGGTTTTAAAATGTAACATAATTCCTTACATATGGTGAATTCTCTAAACACCTAAGTCCCAAAGAAAGGCATAATCTGAGCCTAAAGGAATCCAAGTACGTGATATCTCAAGGTGTGTTGCATAAAAGAGGCGTTGATGGAACTTTTCTCATATGTGTAGATACAAAACAACAGAAAGAGTTATTAAGAGAATTCCATGATGAAGCATATGGAAGGAATTTTTCCTCCACCCTCACAGCCTTCAAAATCCTCTTGAATCATTTCTATTGGCCTGGGATGTTTAAGGATGCATATCACTATGTCAAAAATTGTGAGAAGTGCAAATTCTTTGCAGGACGCCCACAACTCGCAACCCTGCCTCTTAAACTAGTGGTGATAGATGAACCTTTTAGGAAGTGGGGGATAGAATTTATAGGACCCTCGAATCCACCATCCAATGTAGGTCATGTTTACATCCTGACAGCCACCGACTATTTTACAAAGTGGGTGGAAGCGAACCCTACTAAAAAGGCAAATTCTCAAGTTGTTTGCGATTTTATAATGAATCATATTTTTGTCAAGTTCAAAGTGCCACAGAAGGTAGTAGCAGAAAATTCTATGTATTTCTCTTTAGAATAAATCTCAATGTTCTGTTATGAACATGGAATATCTTTTGCCCCCTCATCAGATTATTTCTTGCAAGGGAATGGCCAAGCAGAGTCTAGCAACAAGAATCTGGTTGTTATAATGAAAATGTTTATGGGTGATAACCTTTGTGATTGGCATAAAAATATATATATGAAGCCTTGTGGGCCAATCAGATTACCCCCAAGAGAGATATAGGAATGACTCCTTTTGAGCTAGTGTATGGGGTGGGAGCATGGATATCATTGCCTCTTGAAATGTCTATTGCAAAATTACTGTCTGTGATTGAAGACCAATACTTTCAAAATTCCCTAGAGAAATAGGTCATGTACCTGAACAAATTGGAGGAGGAAAGAGATAAATTAGTGGATCATATTACACAACACTAGATCAAGGCAAAGCAAGTTTTTGATATGAGGGCTCGTACCCATAATTTTATGGAAGGGGATGAAGTCTTATTGTGGGATAAGAGGAGGGCACCAAAAGGGGCTCACAGGAAGTTTGAATATTTATGGAAAGGCCCATTCATAATTTTAGAAGTAGTTGGTTCAAGTGAATTTCAATTGTCCTACCCAGATCGTATTGTTCTGCCTTTCACTTATAATGGGCAGGACCTGAAGTTGTTCAAATTGTGATCTTGATCAAAATCCTCTTGTACATAGTAGTTAGTCTTTTCCTTGCTTTCTTTAGGTTTAGGTGTTGTAATATGGAAAAATATGGATAGGGTTTAGAAAAATGTTGTTTTCTCATAAAAATGATCCTATGCACATATTATTCACTTACATTTATTTTTTATGATAAGGGGTGTAAATCTGGAAATGTTTGCAAAGAATAATGGAATAAAATACATACCTCCAAAAAAGAACCTACTGAAAACCCTATCAGATAGTCTCAAAAACTATTGATTTCCACTTTCCTTAACCAAAACTGCAAGATCTACAAAACCCAGAAATCATTTTCCAATCTGGCTCAGTTCCAATTTTTACCCTCAAGTCAATGTCGACCTTGGACCAAAATTTCTGATTCCAACCTAGGGCAGAATCGACCTCTGATTTTGACCTAAAATTTCTGATAGAAAATCCATTTCTATATCCTAATAGTTCACTGAAAAGGGTATCCATATCTTTACTTCAATTCATTGTTCTGAACCTATCCCTGCAAGAAAAATGGTTTGTTTGTTGGGGGAGGGGTTTGCCTTGGTCAAACCCCAGTTTTGCATAAGTAAAACAAAGTAAATGAACAAATTCACCTTGCTTGTATGAAAACCCTTGTGGCGGATTTGAATCCATGGATCCAAAATTGTGTATGCACCAAATGGATGTAGAATGTAGAATGTATAATGTAGGATATCTCAAATCAATTTCTTGTAGATCTTCAACACCAATCTTGAATGGATCTTTGGATAGGAAGAGGCTTGGAGGAATGTGGATGGAGAAATCTTCAACAAGAGGGATCCATAGAGCTTGAATCCTTTAATATCTACCAAAGTATCTCCTTGATGAATTGAATGATTGAATTCTTGAGATTAGATGATTACTTCAATATGCATAGAGTTGTCTTTCACCTTTATATTTCACTTCTTCAAGTCTTAGAGAAAATGAGAGGAGAAAGCTTCCTTATATACAAATATAGGGCACAATCTTATAGAGAGGCCTACATAGGAGAATTAAATTCCCATTAGACTTATACCCCTAGAAGTGGACCTATATTAAATATAATTTCAAGAGTTGTCACTCCGAAGACCGAAACAGCCGACCTGAAAGCAGGAATCAAATCTTTTCGAAGCCCGAGATCTAGAAACCCCGGAAACTTGAAATCTGGACCTTGGATCAGAAAAAGGTCGATTCTGACCTAGGTCAAGGTTGAGGTCGACCTTGACCCAGAAAGGTCAATTTTGACCCTGAGGTCAAAAATCTTAGTTTACAGTTTAGGGTGCCAGAAACAAGCTGGAGAAAAGTGGGAAATGGGGCAGAATAAGGGAAAAAGCTAGATCTATGTCAGAGACCCATTCAAGGTGCTTGACATGACCCCAAACCACTTACTCTAAAGGCTAAACCAGTCCAAAATGGAAGTGCTTCCATTTTCTAACGATACAGGTGTGTGCGTCAGTTCTTTCCCTTCCTCTTTTTGGTCTGCGGAACCAGTGATCTAAGTTCTCTGCAAATCTTTGGCATGCAGTCCCCCAGTCAGAGCTGGTGTTAGTGTCTATATGAGTCACCTTGTATAAGTTTCTTTGACCCTTTGTTTTTTATTTTGAAATCATTTCTCAATCCTTCTGCTCCCTTAAGTTTGTGTCGGTCTATTTTTTGTGTCCATGTTTACTCCCTGGGATAACAGGGTTATTGTAAAAGACTCCTAACAGGGTCAGACCCTTAACCAGATCACTATACTACTGCATTGTAATGAACAAATCCTAACAGGGTTGAAATATCTTTTAACAGGGATTACTATAAACAATATAGTTCTTTGTGGGTACTAATTCCCACCGGGGTTTTTACCATTTGGTTTCCCCGTAACTAAATTGATGTGTTGTGTAATGTGTTATCTGAATGTGCA
>MU223784.1:2338086-2360865 GCA_018584345.1 Thuja plicata | reverse complement strand
GTTATATATTCGAGCTCATTTGTGAAGTTGATCATTGATTATATTTTATACAAACTTGGTTTTGAGAATTATCTCTTTTATCTGAGCCCTTGCTAATGTATGAGGGTCAAATTAGTTCTTGAAGACTAATTCTTCCTTGGACTAATAATCAATTGATCATTGTTGTATGATCAATTGATCTTCATCATGATGTTGTATACAATTGAAGAAAACTCCAAATTCTGGAATTTGTATGCACACTAAGGGTGCGGTTTCATCTGAAGTTTACAAAGTGAGATTGAATTGAATTTTAGATTCGATTGTCAGGCTACAAGCTAGTGATCAACTCTAGCATGGTGGATAGTATTAGACCTGATCTTCACCTTTGAAGATGCCACCAAAAGACCAGCTACGGGGCCTAGCATTAATGCGGCTAACTGCACAGGCTGTGGGTTAGAAAGAAACAACGTGGCCCTCACATACACTAATGCTAGTGTTTGTAGGAGATGCCGTGACTCCTAGTGCTGCAAGGGAGGAAAATGCCAAGTATAATCTTAGCAAAGTGATGTCTTAGTTCCGCCAAGGAGAAGGAAATATAGTCCATGCGTAGCAGACTGGTGGGCGCCTTCTCAAGCCCAATTTCAAGCACATGTTCTGATCTACGGCTAGCAATTGCATGGTGGTAGAGTAAATCAGGTTCCTTTCATGTTTTTTCCTATTTAGTAAATAATAATTCTATGCTAGACAAATTGTACTATTTCCAAAAAAATAAATTAGGAACGAATTCTATAATTTAGGCTTTTTATTTTACTATCAGTGAATGCATTGTGTTACTCCAAAAATATAGCATAAATTGATAAGAAATGCATAACTAGTTAATTTAATATTCTCCCAAAAGGAAAGGGATAGAGTTTTTAGTGTTTTCAAATAGACAAAGCCAGTCAGGCTCATCACACACATGCATTGTTTTTGATGAGTTTGAATTTATCATTTTTAGCCTTCTTAGCTTTTACAAATCGAGATGTTGATGTCATTTCCAAAAATTTAGGGCTTCTTTGTAAATGCATAAAGAACGGAGTTATCGGTCTGTTAGAACTTACTGTTGTGTCTGCATGGATCTCTGCACTTTTTTGGAGTGCTTGGTGGTCGAGTCATGATCTCTCTGCAACTTGGTTTCTTTCTACTCAAAATTGCCTCTACTCGCTCTGCTCTGGGTGTCATGACAAATGAGTCACTCCAATGCCTTATTTATAGTCATTGTCCTAAAACACATGTAATAAATGCTCACCAACTCATCAATGTTTGAAGACTGAGTTCGTCAATGGAGACTTTATTACCATCGATCATGCGTACAACATTTCTGAGTAGTCAAAGTTGACTTAGACTCTACCAATAGGTTTCGGTAACAGAGACAACTTGTTCATGTGCTTATTTACCAACAAGTCTCGGTCAATACTAACAACTTTTGTTTGTAACCGACGTCTCTTGGTAACTATAGGTAGTCTTTCCTTTAAGTGCATATCGATGGGTTTCAGTATATATGCCCGAAGACATAGTTTTCACATTTTTCAACAAGTATAACCATGATGCATCTGTCTTATGCTAATTTATATTTGTTTCATCATATTATGGAACTGATATAAAGTAATAGCTTAGGGTTAATGCAATTCCATACTTACTTGTTCTGCTTAGGTGGGGTTAGTGATGTCACCAGATCCATTGGATGGGGTGTCACCATTTGCATTGCTCGTTCCAGCTTCATCATTTCTTGAATATTTTCTCCACATCTTGTCTTTATCCCTCCAGATATCTTCAATGGTGTTTCCATTCGGGTATGTACTTGTCTCTATCATTTGGTCTCTACAGTCCTTTTTGAGATGACCAATTTTATCATAGTGTAAGCATGCCATTTCGAGGTTAGTCCATCCTCTAGACTTTCTAGTCCATAGTCTCATACAGTTTGCAGAAATGTGACCATGCCTTCCACATGCTATACAATTTGGCCAAGTATTGTAGTCCCATACATACTGATTATCGATATGCTTTGGTTGATATGGAGTGTCTTGACCTTTTGGATTCCATGCCTGCCTTTTCTTTTTCCAGAATTCAAGACTTGTGTGCCCATTCATCTTGCATGTAGGATAGTATTTGTCCATGTAGGTTTCCTTCTTTGGTTGTTCTATCTTAGAATTACATTCATATGCCTTATGTACTTTATTGTTACATTTATAACAAAATCCTATGAATGAAGGTGTAGATTTTGGAATACCTTTCATTTTGCTTCTACACACATTTGTTGTATGACCTTTCTTTCCACAGTGTTTGCATGTAAGCTTTCTTGGTCTTGGATTTTCATAAACATTCTTTGGATTGGATTGATTTGATGATTCTCCATTTGATTTGATTTGTTTTTGTTGACTCTTCGTTGTCCTTCCAGAAAATTATCCATTCTTTTATTGTTCTCTTCAGCCTTTCTGATAACTTTATTATGTTGTTGTTGAATTCTAACCTCATGCTTTAGTTTTTCATTCTCTTCTCTTAGTTCACCGATAATTTTTATTCTCTCAATGAGTTCAACATTCATTCTGTTTGCTTCTTGACTCATGAGAATGATTTGATTTGTGAGCTCATCGTGATGCTCAGCATGTCTTTGAATTTCTAAATCCTTTTCTTGTAGTTTCTCTGTAATCTTCCTCCTGTCATCAGTAGGTAGTTTTCTTTTTGTTTCAGCTTGTCTAGCAGAACTCATCATATCAATCATTCTAACCATGTGGGTCTCTTGACCGATTTGCAACATTCCTTTAGATTTGTGACGTTCTCTTTTGATGTATGTGATGCTTTGCTTGTATTTGATTCTGGAGACTCAAATAAATCTGGAATCTCTTCTTCTTCATAATCTTTTTCATTGCTTCAAGTTGCCATTCCTTTCCTCTCATCCAATAGATCTCTCATCTTGATTCTAGCTTCTTTATACTATTCATAGAACATTTGTATCTCAAGTTTTTTATTCTCAATATTCTTATCAAGTTTGTATGTCTCCATTGTATGATCTTTTCTCCTAAGCCTTTAAGATTTTTCAAGAAGAGACTTAGCTCTGATATCAATTGTTGGGTTTAATGAGAAGTAGTATTGGGAGGGGAGGGGTGAACCAATACCTCTAAAAAAATTTCATGCTCTTTAATCAATTAACCTTAGTAATCAATTGCATATCCATTCAATCTGATCTACACTGTCTTTGTGAGAGTTATATCAATTCATAACATTAATACACATATGAATCATTCACAGAAACATTCATGAACATAGTTGACACATAACACAAGATATGATATCGCAGAAAACTCATGTTAGGAAGTAAAAACTATGGTGGGGATGGCACCCACAAAACTTCACTATCTGCAGAATGGAAGGGGTCGGTTAAGGCTTACAATTTTGATCACTTCTGATGATCTACCCTGTTAGGAGTATCGATGGAGACCTGTTAAAGTTTACTTTGTTAAGAGCTTTCAGCAACACTATTAAGTGTGCACTCAGTTAAGAGATTTGATATAGGACTGTTAAATCCACCTTACAAGAAGGATTTCTTACACTTTGCTTCACTTGTTAGAATGAAAGAAAATTACAAATTGACCTGGTAAGTGCAATCTCCTATTGCTGATACAGATCCTATGTATTTCATAGAAAAAAAAATATCACCTTAACTGTGATTGAATATTACCTCTAATTATCGGTTTCCTCTGTTCTTGATTCTGGTAATCAAATTCTTCTTTCTCTGCTCTAGTTCTTGAAACTCTCAATTCAATCCATAGATGTGCTCATTCTATTCTCCTTTCTCTTCCACACACCTTCTAATGAATGATCACATTATCTATTTGTAGATGGATTGATTTCATTGAGTTGATGATAAAAATGATGTTAACTCTAAGATCAGGTTTACAACTTGCACCTAGATCTCCTAGTCTATGTGCTTTAAATCAGTTAGACTAATTAAAACACTTACATTAATGTTTCTTGTCCCTAAATTAATGGATTTAAAAACAATTAAATATCCTATAAATAGAATACCCTTACTTTATCTGAAGTGGAAGTCAGATCCACTTTTTGCGGGTTGCAACTAACTTTCGGTCATGCTTGACTATCCTTCGGTTTTTACTGTCGATTGCACTGAATCTGTTTCATTGGTCTACTTGACTGTCCTTCTCTTTTTACTGTCGGTTGCACTGAATATGTTTCATCTATTTGCACTGTGACTTACATTTCAGGTTCCTCTTTAACTCTTTGCATTGTGGTTTTTGGTTTACACGCTACCTTGTGTCATCGGTTATCTCTGTACTTAGTCATTTTGGTGATCTACCAATCTGATCTTCGGTTTTCCCTTTACTGTCTTTCAGTGTTAGCTTACCAAAAGTGTTGTTTGAATACTAATGACAAATTAATGTCATCAAGCACATGAATTGTGCTTCTTCAAGTACATCACATTGTGACAAGTGTCACAATATGATTGGGTTGAAAAGAGGGAGGAATGTGACCATTTAGGGAAGAGAGCCAAGAAGACTCTAGAAGATGAGGTTATTAATGAGGGTGTAAGAGCCTTAATGAGGAGTGTAAGAACATTAATGATGCATTTATGAGAGCATTAATGAGGCATGGGGAAGGAGATAAGATAGAGCTTGAGATTGTTGAATTTGGGGAAGGGATTGAATTCCTAATCCAAATATTAGGAATGTGACATCATTGGGGAGATTTTAGGATTAGGATTAGGGTTTAAGATAGGATTAGCATTGGTAAAGAAGTTGGGATGAGTTTGAGCTCTGAGTTAGGTGATTAGGGTTGGTTAGGTTAGCGTGTGTGAAGGGGTTGGGTTGAGTTAGAACCCAAGGTTAGGTGGTTGAGATAGGTTAGGTTAGGGGTTAAAGGAAATATTAATGAATTGAATTTCATAAATAGCATATCCATTCAATAATAGGAGAATAAGGTTTTAATTAATTTTTAAGCTATTGGTTGCTTTTAATAATTAATCAGGACTATAGCCAATTAATTGAATTAATTAGGGCTAGGGGATGACATGGGTCAATTAGGTAATGCTTAATTACTTATCTGATATGTCCCAGATGGCACTAAATATGATTGAATCAGGTTAATCAAATTTAGGTGTCTACATTTTTCCCATCTTTGACATAGTTTTAGAATAACGCTATTTCAAAGACATTTAAAACAATAAACGATGCGAAGATGTGGATGTAGGCAATGAAGTTTCCCCAGAGTGATGATTAGGATAGATTTAGAATAGGATGATGCCCCCTCAAGAGGGTGACAGTGAGAAAAGGTGAAGCCCTAGCGGCATCTCAAAAATATGGCCATGAGAGACAGGATAGAAGAAAAAGGAAGGGGGGATAGAAGAATGAGGAATGGGGTAGTCAGTTTTGCATCAAGGATGAAGGGTTAGGTTTGAGAGTGGATTTGATTGGACTAGAAGGGATGGCTTTGTTGGGGATTTGATGGGGGGAGGATTTTTCTTGAAGCTTGAGCGAGGCGTATTCTGAGAGGGAATACTGCCATGTAGTTGAGCACTTATTTTGATATAGCAATGCTAGAGACCATGAAAAGGTTACTAGGAACATGAGGCCTTGTCACCGGTATTGCAGAGGACTGACAAAAAGAAATGCAGGGTTTGCCCCAATATCACACATGATTCCTAGGAAGAACCATCGGTGAAATTATGCTGAAAAATCCCACAAGCAAATGAAATTTCCCAAGTGCAACATGCGAACCCAGACATTTTACATACATGCAAGGGTCATATCCGACTGAATCACAAGCAAAAAACAAAAAGATTAAGTTATGTATCCCAGGTGCATCCATTCACAGCATACCATGATATAAAGAATCATGGCAACTTTGAGGAGGAGAAGAACCGAGAGAATCAGGAATGATAACCAAGAACCAAAATCAAATTTCAAGATAAAAAATTCAACAACAAGACATCTTTTTCCAGAGAGATCATTGATATGGGATGATGAGTGGATTGATTAGGTCAAGAGGAAGGATACATCCTACAAGAACCCTAGTGATGATGATGATCTAGATTTAGGTCAACAAGAGGAAGGATACATCCTCAAGGACCCATTTCCATGGAGAGGTCAAGTGTGAATCTGATTGGCCAAAGATGTAGTGAGACCAAATTTTTGAAGCATGATTTTGTCATAAGGAACTTGTTGAAGCACAGGATTTGAGATCTGAAACTGGATCATTTTCTGCAAGGGGGACTGACCAAGGATGTGAGGTATGTACAAGCAGGACTGGGCTCAAGAATATACTGACATAGACAAGATATGTACATGAGTGAAGCTCAGGAAGAATGGATGAGATGAGGTAGATATACATGATGTTGCCCCGGTTGAGCCAAAAGGCCAAGATAGAGGGATAGCAGATGGGGTGCTCTAGACGTGGGAATGATGTAATCCCAAAGAAAATACAAGGATTGGGAAGGATGAATCGCAATGATGATGAGTGGATTTTGATCAAAGCTTGCAGCAAGACTAAGAGTGTTCTTGGATGGGTTGATTTCTGCCTAACTTTGGATAGCTGGAGGATGGGGATAGTGTTTGCATGTAATGGGAGGTCACGAGGAGAATTAGGATTGGAATGGGTGGCATTGGGTGCATGAGGATAGCCTAGAGCTAGATACCAATGACAAGGGAAGAAGCAAGTGATGGGATATATGAACAGAGGAATTGGAAGATGGAGGAGACATTGGGGAATGGAGAGGGAAGCGCTAGATGGAATGATTTTAGTAGAGTAATGGATGGATAGCTGAAGGATGGTGGATAGGAGAGGAGGATTGGGAAATGACAAGTGGATACGAGAAGGTCTCCAAGGACTAAATCACCAAGGAAGAGAATGCCCCCACTTAGGATAGGTCATGCCTGTGAGGAAGAATTAGGAGGGGGTATGATAGGATGGAAAAGAGGATAACAAGAGGATGAAGGAGTTGAATGAAAGATAGGATGAAGGGTGGATAAGAGAGGAAGATAATGTAGAAGAATAGATGGAAGGAAGGATAGGTTGATAAAAGGATAGGTGGATAAAGATGGGAGATGGATGTCAAGAGATGTCCAAAAGCATGTAGATATGGTGACCTTTATATTTCTCATTAAGATACAGAGGAGGATGGAGGAAGTGAAAAGGACAAGACATGATATGGATGGTAGATGGATGGTGGCCAGAAGGAACTTCCCCTAAGTGTGAAGAGCAATTGGATGAAGGAACTACACATGACGCCTATTTACCAGGTTTTCATCGTGGTACTTGTCCAAGGTTCTTTTTTTCCAAGTTTTCACTAGTGGACGAATTCATTTCGCTTTCTTTTTTTGCTTCTTTTTTCTATCTTTTTGCTTTTTTTTGTTTTTGCTTTTCTTTGTTGTTGATCACAATATGTGGGATGAGTGACTTAGGAAACTGCAGGTATGATATAGTTATGCGAGGGTAGATATGTGGTATAGGGGATATGATAGTTGGAAGTATTCAAATAAAATGATAGAAAGTGAGTGGGATAGGGGGATGCTATCAAGATCAACATTGGCACATGTTGCGAGGGATGTGGGAAGAGTGAATATGAAGTGGATGGTACCTGTGAATGAAATGGAGGAATCATGGTAGGAAGTTGTGGGACATAAAGACCCAAAATAGATTTGGAAGATGGAGGAGAGGAATACTCATCTAGAGGATTAGTAACTTCGGATGCCACAATGGATTTTTCTTTTAGATGCATGTCATCTTTTTGCTTTGGGATCCACATAGTTTTTGCTTTTGCTTTGGTGGGCTTTTGTGGCCTATGGAATGTAGTGCATTCTTTGATTGGATTTTCTTTTGTTGGAGCATGTCTTTTGAAGTGGACATGACAATCTTTAGATTGTGGATCTGTAGCTTTATGCATTGGTGATTTGGCATCCAAATGATAGTGAGTAGCATTGGAAGAGATATGCAAACTTGCATAAGATGGAGGAAATATGGATGGAGTGGTGGAGGTAGGATGGTGGATGGGGCGCATGGGTATGTGCCTTTGTTGATCCTAATTTTGAATGTAAGTGGTGGGATTTTTTATATGGGATTGATGGATGAAGGAAGGAGTGGGATAAGATGTGGGATGAGATTTTGGGACATAGGAACCCAAAATGGATTGAGAGGATGAAGGAGGAATATGTTAAGTTTTCTTAGGTTGCAAGGATGGAGGAGGGGGGATGGTGTTAAATGTTTTGGAGAAATGATGGGAAGATGGGATGCAGGGTGTGAAAGCACTCTTGAACTTTGCATTAGTTGTCCCAACAGTTTTGGATGAAGGACCTCTAGGTGCGTAACCAATACCACAAAATTATGGATGTCTTTTAACCTCAATGGGCTCCAAGGTACCTTTCTCATTTATGCCTATGCCTTTACCTTGATAATTCCATTTTTTTAGCATTTGAGTCAAGGTAGGATACTTTTCAGTGAAGGAACAAGATGTGAGTTCATTATCAGGTGGATGGAAAATGGTGGAGATGTAACTGATTTCTTATGTTTTAAGCGGACCACCATAGATGAATGTGAGTAGAACAAGGTGATGGAGTATGGGTGGTGGGATAGTTGTAATTAGGGGTGATAAAGGTTTATGAAGGGGACGGGATGGGATGCTTGGATCTTGACTTAGATAGGATAATGGATCTGGATTTGAAGGAGATGGATCATGTAATAGAGAGAGTGGGATGTTAGGATATTGATATGGAGTGGATGTAATGATACAATCTTCATTCAAGTCAATGGATACTTCAACATGCTATTGGACAAGGTCTTGACATGATTGGATTGATGTGGATGGTATGATAAGGGATGTATGAATGGATTCTTCAAATGACTTGGATGGATGGATGGATTCTGCAAATGGGTTAGATGGAAGGAGGGGATAATCTAGGATTTGGATAGAGGGAAAAAGGGTGGATGTGTGAGGTTCATGGGATGGGGTGTGTAGAGTATCAAGAGGAGAAGATGGGGATGAATATTGGATGAATCCAACAGATGAGGGGACTTCAATGGTGCTAGGAGATGGAAGAGGATAAAAAATTATGAGATCAGGAAGGAAAATAATAGGTATGGGAGATGGAAGAGGATCAAAAAGTATGAGATTTGGAAGGGAAATAATAGGTGTGGGAGATGGAAAAGGAATGTCGAGTGTGAGGGGTGGAAGAGGATCAATAAGTATAGGATTTAGAAGGGAAATTATAGGTACAGGATATGGATGAGGAATGTTGTGTGCGGGAGATGGAAGGACTTCATCACTAGTGTTTTCCCATGGGGGAGTGATATAACATGACTCTTTAAGAGATGGATTTTGTGTTGGCTTCCTTGTGAAATTCCTTGGAGACTTACATATTGGAGATGGAGAATCTACAGGCGTAGATGGTGGGAAGTTAGGGTAGTCTACATATGAAGATGTGGCAATGTCTTGTGAACTTGTATGGTTGAATGATGGTGTTGAGCTAGATGTAGGAGATGGTATGGCTAGATAATTCACATAGGTAGGCATGGAGGTAGCTTGTGAATGGAATTGACTAACAGATGGAAGAGGAGGGATGGATTGGGGTATGGAATATGTGTTAATGTAGGTAGGAATTTGAGATGGTAGAATGGGATAAGATGGGGTAGATGGGTAGAAAAGAGTGGATGGTAGATTAGCAATAGTATGGGGATCATGGTGATGGTTTGGAGGAAATGGAGGACTAGGATTAGGGATTTGAACATGGGTTAGAGGATAAGGAGATGGTGGATTGGGATTAGGGATATAGCTAGTGGTGTTGTTGTGAAAAGATGAAGTTTGGGATATGTCCATGGGATAAGACAGAGGCGTGAATGTATAAGAAGGCGACGTGGATGGAGGATAAGACGGGTGTCCCTTGTCAAAGGTATGAAAAGGAGTGCTAGTGGGTATGCATGGTGGCATGATGGGATAGTGTGGAGGAATGGTTGGAGTTTGGGGGATGCTGGGAGAAAGCTTGCTAAGGTTTTCCATGTATGCATCATGATCAACAAGACCTTCATCATCAACAAAAGATGCTAGGGAGAGATTGTTAAGGTCTTCAAAGTATGCATCATGATCAACAAGACCTTCATCATCATCAAAATAGGATAAATTCGAGGAAGAGATATGACAACCAAACTCATAATAATAGATTTGTGACATGACACTTTTCTGATGAGTTGATTAGGGAGGAACAATAGAGATGGATGGAAGACTCAAGCTCAGATTAGGAAGAAGGAATGACTCTAAAGCAGATGGAAAGAGGATGGTAAATGACAAAGATACAATGCAAGGATTTTCCTAAGAAACTAAGGACGATGATGCTATGACTAGGAGCTAGAATGATGTTGTCTATGATGGTGAGGATGCTTCCTAAGGATAAAGGATGACTTGGTGAAAAAGACTGATTAAGGATTGCTTTCCTAATGTACAATTAAGGTGGATATGATTGCCAAAACCAAGGATAGACTTGTGGTATTCAGTTGACGAGATTATTGGTCAATGTGAACCAAACTTTTTCTCAAGGTGATGAGGTTTCACAGACGGAGGGGGTTATCTTAGAATAGTGTGTCATTCTAAAGATACCTAAGATGATGATCCTTGATTTTAGGGTGAAGGATAAGCAACTCAAAAAGAGGCTAGGATACCAAGCGAAGGATGCACTTCATAGGATGATTAGGATTGCTAAAATCTGATGCAGGGTTGCTAGGATTGATCTAGGATTTGCTAAGATTGGTTTAGGATTAACTAGGATGGGTTTGGATTGGTTTAGGATTACGAAGGAATGGTTTAGGATTGAATGCAGATTTGTGTTGGGATTATGCTTTGGATGATGTGTGATGTGATTCTAGGGATGGAAAGTAGGGAAGTCCTAAAATACATGCTACGTGATCTAAGAAGAGGAAGAGTGACTTATTGTAGTGATGAAGCGGCTAGTCATAGTGTGTGATCTCAAGGATGTGTGTTTGCATGAACAACTTGATGATATGTTGGATTGTTGTAGTGCTCAAAGTGAATGAAGGCATTGTTGAAGCAGAATTTATGCATAAAGCAAATAACCTTGTAGTTTTATTGGACCCTTTCATAGTCTTCACGCTTATGGTTCTCTTACTCAATGGTTTTAAGGATATGCTGATATTGCTTGGTCTCTTTGGATATGGTCTTCTGTTCTTGGTAGATATGAGGCAAAGGAGTCTTCACTTTTTGGTGCTTAGTGAAATGGGACATGAGTTCAATCTGATACTGTTTCAAGATTAGGCAGTGACTACGGCAAGTGTGCCTTAGATTGTTTTGTTTTGTACAAGTGATGATTGTTTTAGAATTTGTGAGCAAACAATCTTGCAAGAGGCAAAGCAACCTTGCAAGAAACATAAAATGTTGATCTCCTTGGAAAAAGGACTTCAAAACTTTTAGATTTATGTATGTTCAAGAATTGTTTTGCACAAGGCTTGTAACACTGAATACACATACAAGCACTTTCTACCTTAAGGATGCGGTGAGCTTGAAAACCTTTGTCTGCATACGTAGGCGTACACACAAGAGCTAATCAGAATATGACCACCATCAAGCACGGGGCTCCATGATGTCGTATTAGCCGACTCCAAATGCTCAAGGTGGCATGAATGTGTGAATTCCTCGGGGAAGTTACTATCTTCCTTGCCCAACCAATTATCAAGCTTTCAGGGATGGATCAGGTAGGTTGCTAGATTTATGAGTTGCTAGTATTTTTTTTTGGTGTCCCTGCAATCGGTTTGTACGACGTGACTCACTTAAGATCCTAGTTCAACCATGCTAGTATGCTGAGGATATTCACTCAGTATGGAGTACCATTAAACATGACCCGCCCAAGCTTGAAGGGTATAGAAAAACCTTTAAGTCCACCTTATTTATATACCATCCGAAGGGTTTACTGGTTTGGGGTCGTTCTCCAGAAGGACTCGTGCTTCTTCTAGACAAGCCCCTCTAAGCACTTTTATAAAAAGATCGAACGATCACAATCACCTTTCTCTTGCACCAATGACCACAAAAGCCAATAGGAGAGGATAGTGTGTGAAGTGAGGTTGCACTCTATAGATTTTGTGCAAGTGCACCAAAGACGCCAAACACACGGTTAATCTTTTGATAAGTTAGGCAATGTTTGATCTGATCTAGTGTAGAAATAAACTCGCAAGCTTGTCCTTTTTATGTGTAGAAAAATGAAATTTTTTTTGCTTTGTTCAATTCTTGTTTATGCATTCAAGATGATGTTTGATTGAGTTGTTTAGTTTTAAACCCAAATTTGAAATGTTCTTATTTACCTGTTCAGTTTTTAGGACTTAAATTGAAATGTGCTTGATTTGCCTTGTTCATTTTTAAAACCCAAATTGAAATGTTGATTGAATGTTCAGTTTTTAGATCCAAAATAAAAGATGTGATAGATTGTCCAATTTTAAAGCCCAAAAAGCGAAGTGTTTGATAGGTAGTTCAATTTTAAGATCTAAAAACAAGATGTGTGATCTGATTGTTCAGTTTTAAACCCAAAATCAGATGTTTTATTGTTCATTTTCCTTAAAGCATTTGAGATTTTGTGCATGTTTGTTTTAAGCCCGAAAAAGAAATGTTGACTTTTGTTGACTTTGAATTTTGACTTTTATTGAATTTTTTTTACTTTTGTTGACTTTTTACTTTTGTTGACTTTTTGAATTTTACTTTTGTTGAATTTGACTTTTGTTAACTTTTGCCTTTTGTTGACTTTGAAACCCAAAACCAAGTGTGAAATGATGTGAGTACATACACTATTCTTTTTAAACACCAAAAAGTGAAATGGGAATTTTTTAATTAAAAGATTATGTGCTTTCTTACCAAATGAGATGGCTAACCTATAGACCAGTAAAAAAAATAAAAATAGTTAGTAGGAGTGCATTATTGTAGATTTACAGTGCCTTTCCTTCATGTTCTTACAAATAATGGTCTCAGTGATATAGACCATATTTCAACAAATGGGTAATAGAGAGAAAGTAGAAAGAAGATAAAAGGAATATATTCTTCTTGTTTGTGTATCAATGATATTCGTGGAAGCATAATAGAGAGAAAGTAGAAATAAGATAGAAGGAATATAGTCTTCTTTCCTTTTTCAACCTGCAAAATAAAATAAGAGCTTACAAAACATACTCAAACAACAAAAACACATTAGCTTAGAGGGTTAGTTTGCAAGCAAAACAATGAAAAGGGACCCATGATGTGGGTCCCACCAGGCATGCCAGAATGTGATCTATGAATATTAGAAGTAAGGGAGCATAATAATGAATCAAAACACCCAACAACCAATAATCTAAACTACATACATGCTAAGACATAAAATGAAAACTTGAAATAAGCTAAATGAAGAAAGTGCAAACCTCCTACAAGCTCATTCAAACTCCATTTTTTTCATTGGATTTGTCCATATGTTGTGGATGTGTGCTCATGGATGTGCTTCAAGCTTCAAGCTGTAATCTCAAACTGGCATTATAACTCTTCTCTAAAAGATGGATTTATGATTTGCTCTCAAAATAGCATTGTAACTCTATATGGAAGGTGGATTATTTTGTGAAGGAATGAGGTTTCTTTTATATAAAATGGGTGAGGAATCAAGGGCTAGGATGCAATCCTGAGGAGAGGCCCAAATACACCTAGAAGAGAGCACATGGATTACACTTCTTCAAGTGCATCACATTGTGACAAGTGTCACAATATGATTGGGTTGAAAAGAGGGAGGAATGTGACCATTTAGGGAAGAGAGCCAAGAAGACTCTAGAAGATAAGGTTATTAATGAGGGTGTAAGATCCTTAATGAAGAGTCTAAGAGCATTAATAATACATTTATGAGAGTATTAATGAGGCATGAGGAAGGAGATAAGATAGAGCTTGATATTGTTGACTTTGGGGAAGGGGTTGAATTCCTAATCCAAAGATTAGGAATGTGACATCATTAGGGAGAGTTTAGGATTAGGATTAGCACAGGTAAAAAGGTTGAGATGAGTTCAAACGCTGAGTTAGGTGACTGGGGTTGGTTAGGTTAGCATGTGTGAAGGGGTTGGGTTGAGTTAGAACCCAAGGTTAGGTGGTTGAGATAGGTTAGGTTAGGGGTTAAAGGGAATATTAATGAATTGAATTTCATAAATAACATATTTTTTCAATAATAGGGGAATAGGGTTTTAATTAATTATTAAGCTATTGGTTGCTTTTAATAATTAATCAGGACTATAGCCAATTAATTGAATTAATTAGGGCTAGGGGATGATATAGGTCAATTAGGTAATGCTTAATTACTTAGCTGATATGTCCCAGAAGGCACTAAATATGATTGAATCAGGTTAATCATATTTAGGTGTCTACACATAAAAATCATTCTAGATGGGAAATAATACCTGGATTGGGCTGAGGCAATCGCCAGTTCAATGAGGCATTAACTCAAACAAAAACAAATGAACATGAAGGAGTTTTATATTTCCTCGTATTTGATATACTGCCTAGCATGTACTCAGGAACTCGTTGCGATTCCTCACGAACCATGGAGTTAAGAAATAAAAATTTATGAGCATTGCCACTTGCTAAGAAGAGACAAAGTGCTAGAGAATTCTGTAAATTTCATGATGTATTTTTAGGGAAGCTATGCTATGAATTGGCTGGGACCCCAGGGCAGAGAATCTCTCCAGATGCACAAAATTTGGTCTAAATTTATGGCATCTTTTACATTTAGTTCCCATGGTTCACATATGTAAGAGTAGGAGGATTTGATGAGGAACCTCTCAAACTGCCAAGGTTTGCCTTTGATTTCTTTATCTTAGCATAAATATGTAGGCAACTATTCACGATGATTAAAAACAATATCCTGGAAGAAAAATGGGATTCTATGTTTCTAGTCAAACTTAGGGCTTTAACCTGTAAGAGCATGATTGATGCCTCAATGGTGGGGAGTGATCTATTGAATTTTAACATACAATTTTATGGAGAAAGAATAGGTTTTGATAGTAAGGGTTTTGCAAGAAAAACCCTAGGCCTGGGAAATTAGATGAAATTAATTCCACACATTGAAGATTTGTGGGAAGATTGTAATGATGAAAAAGAGATAGAAAAAGGGATCATTCTAGACTGTTAATACCTCAAATCAAAACTTTATAGTTGAATTTCAACACTAAAGGCTTAGATGAAGACAATTCTGAGGTTGTTGAACCTGCTTATGAAAGTTTAGATAAGGTAGTTCTACCAGAGATCGATTGGACTAGAGAAGAAGAAGATGACATAAAATTTAGGGTTGGGTCTATCTTAAAGTTTATAGATGACTGGTTGGAAGTGAAGAGACAGAGTAGAAAAAATGCAACACCATTTAAAAGAAGTAATATGAACCTTGTCCTAGTTCAATTATCACTCAATCCCTCTAATTTATCCCATTTGATTAATGATGAAGGTGGTATTCCTCTATTTAGAAAGAAGGTAGCTACAAGTGAGCATCCCACTGCACCTCGTATGAGGTCAAGAACTAGATCACACATTCGTACCCAGATGGATTCCCAAGATTCGAGTTTCATAGATGTTGAGACAAATGATTAAGATATCTCTCTCATGCCAGAAGATCAAAAGAAAGACCAAGGATTGTCTGGTGGTAAAAATGATGCTCAAAAATAACATGTGATGCCTGCTACAACAGTGGATAACATATTAACTTTTGGTTCAGTTCCTCCTTGGCTGTCTAATTTAGTAAACAGAAAGTGAAACCTGAAGCTAGTTTCCCTACCTGTTAAAGATATAGTTACTAAGTATGCAATCTGTACTCTAAAGACCAAAAGAGTCAAAAAATAGTGCAAGGTTGATCACATACCATGTCATGAGAAAGATAACCACAAATATTGCAACATATAAACAAAAGGAAGGAATTTAAGAACCTGAGGTAGAGGATTTTCAAGCCACAAAAGTGGAGATGGGAGTTTTGAACTGTGACACGAGAGATCACCTGTTTAAATTCTCAGCCAATCATATGCTGACCCAATCCAAAAAACATGGTCAAGACAAGGGAGAACTTAAAAAACTTGCAATAACCATTGAATTCCTCAGTTCTCTAAGAAATGTGTGGGCATTACCTTTGGCCCAAGCTCCGTAATCTTTTGATCCTAATTCTTCATATAGCAGGTGGTTACTAAAGCAGATGCAACAAGGTAGGGCCTTGAAAAAAGCAATGAATAATTGGATTCATGGTATTATGAAAGAAGGAAGAAAATTCATACAGGAATTCATCATTACCTATATAGAAGGAGAAGCACTGCTTGGCGAAATCCAAAATTTGATACCAGTATGGGAATTTGATGAGGGAAAATGTGTAGATGTTGTATCTCAGGTTCAAGAGGTGGAATAATATGGGGTAACAAAGGTCTTATCAGAGAATGTGATGAATTCATTAGACCCTTATATGTTATTCATACTAAAGAAAAATATAGGATGGAAAGCCTCGCTTTTTAAAACCGCAATCCTAAGTGTGTTGGCCATAGGGAAGGAAGTAAAGGAAATGCATGAGGATGCACTAAAGGATATCAAAGTAGTGAATCCATCAGGAATTCTTCAGTTTGATGAGGGGAACCTAGATCTAGATACTATGATAAAGAGTTTTGAAGCTGCCATGTATGCCATCAAAGAGAGTGAAGATCTCACGACCCAAGATTTCACCAGAGTGGAAAATGTGGAATCGATGTTCTACCTAAATAAAGGGAAAATTCCTAAGCAAGTGGAGAGAATCAAGGAGATCAAATGGGAGAAGGATTCTTTCTAAGCAAATTTGTTAGGATTGAAGAGCTTGCACTCTTATCCAATGCAGGAATTGTTGACCACTTTCAGGAGTTGGAAGTTAGTGAAAATGCCACGTGGGAGAGAAAATAATCAAGGAAACTAAGTGGTTGTTTGTTGTTTAGTTATTTTTATAGGGGACAATTGTTTTAAAACTATTTCTATGTTTAGTTACTGGCTCGTAATTATTTTTCTTTTTCGACAATTTGAGAGGCTGAGTTTTCCAGGGAGGCCTCCCGAATTGTAACACTATCTATGCTAGAGCATAAGACTTTTTAATGGTTAGAACTTTTAGATTCGATATTTTTTAGCTTTCAATACTGAGAAGTTTTGGATTTTCTTTTAGATGAATTAAGTGGAAAGGAATAGTGATCTAAACATCTGTTTGGGACTCTAATCTTTACAGTACACATATATTAATGCAAGGTTTCAGTTTAAATCTTTGAGTGTAAACTTGTGGTGTATCGATTACTTTGTGGATTGATATATCATTGTTCTATGTTATTTATTATTTGTATCATGATCATAAATATTTTCATGTGATTCATGTTATCTTTAAAAATGGGCATTAATCTTAAAATTTTTGAAGAACTGTGTTTTCTTTGAACTTTTTCTCATCTTGAAAATGATTTATGAAATTACATCTATACCAAGGAGTATATGATAGATCCTTGAGTACTTTCGGGTTAAAAGTATGTATGTGTGAGTTTATTAATAAATTCCTTGAATATTAATGAGAGGGAGTTGTACCTCATAAAATTTAGAGGGAAGCAATTACTATATGCTTACCCAATTATTCTGAGTTCTTTGTCTTTAAAAGAAGGTGTAGGGCCAATTTAGATATCATTTAGCATGAAGACAAATCTGTTCACTAACACTTATATTCTTAATTGAATTATTTTTTGTTAATTAATTTATATTGTTTCTTTTTTAAAAAAAATTAGTAGAGGATGCTTCCGGGTGGGTTGTGAAACATTTATCTTTTATCAAGGATTAAAGTTATAGACTTATTAATGTATGTATCAAAGATTAAGTTTACATGAGGATATTGTTGGACTAAATTGCTTAATAACATGATGTTTTATATAGTCAAATTTAATAGGTCACTAAATGGTGTGTATTCTATATTGTTGTGTTTTGAGTGCATGCATATCTTCCAATTCAGGTAGAGTGATGCCCTAGGATTGATTTAGTCTTATGGGACTTGAATTATTTTATGATTTATCTTTTTTTAACTACTTGGGGTTTTATTATGGATAGTCCTTAACCTTTTTATTATCATTGATTGGTTCCTATGTCATCATGTGCATCTGTGATGTGATGTATGCTTGAGTCTTGATTATTATGTTATTTGACCACAAGAGGTGACGACCACATTTGTGTTGAGTCCTAATTAACTTGGTCACCTTGTTTTCTTTTGTTACCGTAGATTTACATTTTGAATGTTGATGCTTGTGGATTATATTACTCCAGATTTGAAGAGAGATGTTATTGATGTTTTGATGGTCATTGATCTTATGATGTTATACGAGAATTGGTATTGATTTATGGAGATGTCCAGTATGGGATGGACATTCTGCATCCTTGTATAGGATGTATTGTTCTTTATTATGCTCCATCACTTGCATAGTGTTTTTCATGACTTAATGTCTTACAAGAAGTCCTTTATGGTTTTGGCTTTAGCTTCTTTTTAGTCTTGTGGCTGGGAGAATTAGGATAGGTTAGCTAGGAGCGTAGAGGGGAAGTGGCTTGTAATGGTGGATAGGGCCCTAAGAGGATACTAGGGTAACTCATTGTAAGTGGCCTGAAAAGTGATGACTTAATAAATCTATTAGGAGAGAAACATTAATAAGATAAATATATGCCTCGCTCATGCCTTGAGTGCTAGTGCGGAATAAGGATGGGAGTGGGAGAAGATACTTGATAAAGGTCTTGCATAGTTAGGGTCCTTGTTTGTATGAAAGGATTTCTGAGCCACATAGAGTCGCTTGGGGGCCAGGGTCTAGAGAGACTACTAGGGTAACTCAAGAGTGGACTTATGTGATGACACTTCCCTATATGTGTCCTAGGTTCCTACGTGAGTATTTGGTAGACTGGTTTTATCTTGTGATATTTTATACTTAAAACCTTGGTATCTTCTTGTTCCATTTTTATCTAGTGTAGATTTGCATTATTCTTTCTTGTTTGGTTGTTTCCCATGTGTGTGAACCTGATGTTATCTCCTTAGCATGGTGGGAGTGAACCTTTGGTTCCATGAGGTCGGTTGGTAGTGATTCTTATTACCATTAAGATCTGACGTTCGTGAATTTTGTTTGGATGATTCTTGTTGCAGTTGTACCTTCTCATTCTTCATTGTTGGAGGCTTGCTCTTATCTTTCCTATGTTATATACTTGTATCATTGTATCAGTTGTGACATTCTTGGATTATTGTATTTTACTTCATATTTAGTTTTATTATATGCCCTACGAATTTTGTAGTGGATGTTAGTTCATCATGTATACCTTATGGTATTAGTTGTATCTAGGTTTCATTTATGAGATGATGTTGTTGACTATTCATTTGAATGATATGGTGATTGTATATTGTTTATTGCATTTAGTACATTAGTTATCTTAAGTGATTTTACGTCATAGAACCCTCAGGATTTGTAATCTGTAAATGAGTTACATTTATGAGTATGTATTGTCTTGTGTTATATTGCTTTTGCATTGTTATTCTTTATCATTTTTAAACTCTTTTTTAAAAAATCATTCGACAAACTTAGTAACATGTTTTAGGTTAATTTCTTCTGGGTTCCTTGGCAGGGCGTTACACATCAATATATTTGATCTAACCTATGAAGTAGACTTATTTCCAGCAATGACAACACTACAACATTCACCACATGATATAGGATATTATCATCTTCATCAAATGCCAATAATCTCCCCCTTTGGTATTGATGGCAACACTTAGAAAAATTGCTAAGTCTCTGACTAAGCAAAAGAAAAATACACAAGTATAGAGCAACAATTTAGGATTACTACCCCTACGATAATTACAAATAGATCATGTTTGTATTGTTCTCTTTACAAAATACTTAGCCAATTTTTCACTTTATACTACTCTATCTACCCCCCCCTTTGACAACAATGACAAAGGTATACAATAAATGATCAAAACAAGATTTTATTCATAGATAGTAGCATATACCTATTACACTATACTAAATAATCACAAAAAATTGTCTTTAAGACCTGTAGGTCAGTCTCTCATAACTTCTTAAGATGTCTAGTAATCACTATCTGACTAGTTAGCAGATAGGATAGCTCCTCCAATGCTTCCACTATACTCATATCAGGTAGAGTTGATACAACTACTGCATCTTTAACTCCTTTCTGCAAAATTTCCAACTTTGGAATCAGTAGACTCTACAGCTCTAATAATACTAAGACCTGTTTCTCCTTCTCATTATGATAAGTTTTGAGCTTATGATGAATATGTTAGAATTCATCGAATTCATAAGCCAAGATCACCTAAAGTATAATAACCCGTCACAAAGCAAAGCATGGAGACACAACATAGAATGTCCAAGAAATATGAAATATCATTGAGAGAAGGAATTGAGATAATTCCCAAGAGTGATTCTAATAATTACAAAGTGGTCAAACCTTATAAAGGAGACAAAAACCCTAAGAAGGGTGAAGAAACCAAGGTTGCATGAATAATTAATAAAAGAATCAATTATTGCATGCCTAAAGTTTAGCTTAAGTGAAATAGAGATAAAAATTGAAAGGTGACTTAATAATTAAATCAATAATGATTTATTAATAAGTGAAAATACCCTTTTAACTCTAACACCCCCCCTTAAGATAAACTTAGGGAGAAGCCAAAAACCTAGAAACAGCTACTGAAAGCAGGAAAGGGGTCCCGAAAACAAGGCCTAATCAGGTACCCAAGTACAAAAAATCTCTGTAAAGAGGAGAAAAAGGATAAAAACCAGTGGGAAAAACTGCTCTTTGAAAAGAGATGAAGTCTAGCGAAGGACTGAAGAAGCCTCCAAACTAGAGAATGTCCCAGAAGATAGGAACAAAGAAAGAACATGTAGAACACCTCTAAAGCATGAAGCTGCAAATAGTGTCAAAATAACTACTGGAACCTCCACTATAATAGAACATGATCAGGTAGAGAAGACTATAAACAAACCCTGAAGAGTTGATCAATCAAAGATGGAAGAATGCCTCCAAAATAGGAAAGAAAGAAGAGTGTCCATATGGTAAATGATCCATCTCACTAAAATGCATAGGTACCAGCCACTGCATCCACCTAGTCCATAGGAACAAATACTAAATACATAGATCACTTCATCAAACCAAGGAAGTATTAGAACCAACAGGAGATACCCCCTCATAATGTTGAGCAGGGAGAGATATGACAGGAACGCTAAAATAGACTGCCAAGAAACACTTCGCGAGGAAGAACGTACACACACGTATAAAACATGTTGTTGTGGAAGGAACACTCTCTTGACACACATCCTGAGGCTAATGTTGTGGAAGGGACACTCACTTGACAAAGGTAGATAGAAAATAATGCAAACATCAAACCCCCCATGGCACTTTATAATGTAGTGCGAGTATAATAAAATCCCAAGCATGCATCAGATGACACTTTATCTCAGTTTGTTTGCATAAAAGACAATAGAAAAGGATGTATACAATATCCAGGAATGACTAAAAGCTAAAGAAACATATGTAACTGCTCTCAAGGAGTCATCCCATGCATAGAAAATGATCCCAGGACCTGAAACATCCAAGATATCCACCAGATTGCAAAAAATGCAAAAAACTGAATAAAAAATACCTGGAGCAAATTCTGGGTGTGAGACCCATACAAAAATAAGGATAACAAAACCAGGTTTTTGACGCCATGTGGAAGTCAAAAAATAGAGTCCGGATGAGAAAGATATGGCTCTCGGAGTGCAAAAAAGAACCCTGACTTTGACTGGAAAAAACACCTGCAAGATGACAAAATCAGAAAATCTAACTTCCTGAAAAGTGTCCATCTCGGAAAGATCTTTTCGGTGATATGAGGAAGTCAAAAATCGGCCTCCGTTTTCTCCAAATAGAGTGAAAATACCACGGGATGCTAATTATGGAAAAAAAATGGCAAATAGAATGACGGTTTCGTGGTGTCTGATGTCGAATGTGGACCTCTCTATTCAACACAAACGCAACATAGTCATTGCACAATCAAAGAATTCACAAAGACAAACATGAATTGTTTGTCCCACAAATGTGATTGAGGTGACCTGTTGCCTCCTAATTAGGTGTGATTGCTGCAGTTTACCCTCAGAACGAGAGCCAACAACCTGACCATCTCTAATACGGAGGATTTTATAGTGCAAGTGTGTGGAGAAGAGCCATCAATTGTGAGAAATATGCATCTAGATATGAGAATGTGTTGTTATTCTACGAATTGAAACATGATTTAAGCTATGAAAGATGAATTGCAATTAGTCTAAATGTGAAATGCAACTAACTATGGAAGTAAAAGTGCAATTAAGCTAAGAGATTGAAATGCTTCTAATCTATAAAAGAGAATGCTTGTAATCTAGAAATGTATGCTCTTAAGCTAGAATTTGATTAGCAATTGAATTTAGAAAGCTCTAAAGCATAAAATTGAATGGTTAGCTTCTACAAATTGACCATCAATCAAAGCTAAACTATATTCAATTCCAAATAAAGATTATGCTAATTATGCAAGAAAGTAAGCTAAAGCATGAAATCAACTAAATTTGCCTATAGTAATGATGCTCAAAAAAAAAAAGGATCCTTTCAATGAAGAAAAGAGGTCTAATTTATAGAAAATCGAGAAGAGAGGATGAAGAGTTTCTTGAAAAGAAACAGTTGTCTCTTCATTCTCCACTTGAGACAAATATGCAAAGATTTATTAAAATAAAAGAATGAATTAT
>MU223784.1:2327575-2338036 GCA_018584345.1 Thuja plicata | reverse complement strand
GCCAAAGAGGGTGGATTTGATTTAATTAAAAGCACTTAGGACTTTAGGATTAAATCAATTAATCATAGGGATTTTAGCTAATAATCATTTAAGATTTTAGGAATTAAATGTAATGTCAGATTTATGCGAATTTGGCTTTTCTGCATTTGAAACTCAGTCAATTAAAGTCAATTAGGAGAAGAATTTGCCTAATACAATAGGACTTCGAAGATAAGAAAATGCACCAAAATTGATTAGGTTGTTAAGTGCCAATTTTGGGGTGTTACACGTGGCCGTCAAATTTAACCTCACTATCAGACCAGTGACTGCTGACATTAGTGGCACAGAAACTGAGGCAGTTTTTTATGCAAAAAAATGTGTAAAAATTAGGAAAAGGGTCATTTTCTCTCTCCTCCATGCAATGTTAGGCACAGATGTCAAGGTGGTGTCAAAATAGAGGCAGCACAGAAACTGAGGCAATATCAAAATCAAGTCAATTTTTTTTGCATTATAAAATATTCCAAGGGTCATGAATGCAAAAATAGGGCCCAAATTTCAAATGTGTCCAAATTGGACATTCCTTATATGAAAATAGGAGTTTTTGGGCCTTTCGGACTCAACCCAGATGTCGGGTTTTGCCCAAAGTGCTCCAAAAAAAAATTCTCTCCATAGCCAAAGAAGAACCTCAGAAAAAATGAAACCCTTGGTGCTCTAGAAACTCTTCAAGAAACCTAAGAATGAGATTCTCTAGCAAAGCTTTGATACCATGTTAAAATTCATCAAATTCATAAGCCAAGATCACCTACAGAATAATAACCTGTCACAAAGCAAAGCATGGAGACACAACTCAAAATGTCTAAGAAATATGAAATATCATTGAGAGATGGATTTGAGAGAATTCCCAAGAGTGATTCTAGTAATTACAAAGTGATCAATCCTTATAAAGGAGATCAAAACCTTAAGAAGGGTGAAGAAACCAAGGTTGCATGAATAATTAATAAAAGAATCAATTATTGCATGCCTAAAGTTTAGCTTAAGTGAAGTAGAGATAAAAAGTGAAAGGTGACTTAATAATTAAATCAATAATGATTTAATTAATAAGTGAAAACACCTTTTTAACTCTAACAGAATATTACTCACTGATGCTCCAAAACTTGTAATGGAATGATTCACTAGATCAAAATTAGCTACTAACTTTTGTAGCTCATGTTGAGCTTCAGCTCTTTTCTGCTCAATATCCTTCAAGAATTGTGAGAAATCAAAAATAGAGGTAAGAAACTGCCTTCTATCAATACTTGTTTCACCTTATTAATATCAACTGTCAATGTTCTTTTGTGAAATGCAATCTGCTCGACTAACTTATCTAATTTCTTTCTTTCATAGTCCTTTTCTGCCTTTATTGTTGTTGCATCCTCTAGACTTTGTATTTGTTCACTTGCTAATGTTACCAATTGTTCAATAGGTGCATCCTTCTCATGATAAGTTGCCTCGGGCACAATATCAGACAATATATCTCTTGCATTTTGTATAATTTGTGCCTCATTCTTCTTTTGATCTCTTTTGGCCTTAGACTTAATGGTTATGTCAAAATTCATCAAATACGTTGGGCTCATTGTACTAAGATCTATTGGTCCTCGAATGACCGACATCATCATCATCCATTTTACCAAAACTCTATTGAACAATAGACATGGGAGATATTATCTTTTCCTTTCCTCTGTCAGCAACCTTCTCCTTTTCTTGTTCATGATTTTCCTTATCTCCTTTCTTCTACACATCTCCAGCATGTGCATGCACTTTCTTCTCTTTGTCTTATTCTTCACTAGTTGCCTATGCAGTTGATCCTTGTTGTTGCTCGCCAATAGGAACATCAACTATGGTATCATCGGTTATCACTTGATATGTTCCTATATCCACTTATTCATCAATTGTAGCCTTAGGATCCTTTGTATCCACGATAGGAGCATCACCAATGGTGTTTGTGGTATCCTTGGGCTCATCTAAATAAACATTATCAAGTGTGATCTTCACATCATCAATTGTCTAGCCTTCATCAATCTGTGTAACCTCGGGTTCATTATCATCTTGTCCTTTTTCCTCTTCATCTTTGTCTTGATCATCTTCCTTTTCTTCAACGAGTCCTAATAATTTCTTCAAAATACTCATTGTTTCCTCTTGCACTGATTGAGAATCACCAATCAATAATCTTATACTTCTTGACTTAGTCTCTAATGTAGATCTGACATTTTTAAGTGTCTCATTGATTTCCTTTATAGACATCTCCAGTTGTAATTGCACTAAGTTATATTCAATTATTTTCTTATTTTCCTTTAAAATTATATGCCATCTGGCTTCAATATTAGCATACAGAGATTCAGGAATCTATGCTTGTAATTCAATAAGTGCTTTACTCAATTTGTGCATACTAAACACAACTGTATCCTCAATCTTTGACTGGTTAACTCTATTGACCTTGTTATTAAAAATTCTTACACCAACAAGTACACCCCACATCTTGACTCTTTCAACAATAGTGCCAACATAAATATTTTTTTCAAAATTAGGCTTGATATATTTAGTGGTAGGAGCACCAACACCTTTGAATTTTTTCCACTTTCCTTCATCTTCTTTTGTTCCTTCTGCTTTTACTTCTTCTTCAATCTTCTCAAATCTTTGAGCCTTCTCCTTCTTCCTTTTGCCAGAAAACTTTGTTGCAGTATCATCCTTTTCTTTTGTAGGTTCAAGTTGTGTAGGCTTAACTAATCTTCTCACATAAATGTTAGCAGGAGGATAGGGTTTCTCCTTCTTGACTATTACTGAGACACTTCTTATTTTCCTACGAGTTGGGGCATCACCCGTTGTAGAAGAAATAACTTCTACATCTTCACCTTTTCCTATAGTTGTTGTTGCTCCATATGTTCCATCTTTCTCTGCAACATTTTTTTCTCTTGCCTTGTTCATGCCTACCTGTGTAAAGCCTTTCTTCAATGCAAATTGTTCTACCTCTTTTATAATCTTCTTCTCAATTACCAGTTTGGTCAATTTGTTGCGAACCTCTATGCTATTATCTTCATAGGTTCCAAATCTAAACTCATTTGGATCTACCACTCTAGATAATAGATCTTTAGCATGTAAGATTATCATATCACCCTCTACTTCATAGCCGATGAAGTAAGGAACTACTGATGAACTACAACTTGTATGTTTGAAGTTATTGAGTTGATGATCAACCAAGTTACTAATGCGATGATAGACATTAATCAGTTAATGTATTTTCATTGATGTCAACTTGTTTTGATTATCATCATGGTTACAAACATCTATTATGATTTAAAGATTTGGAATAAATAAAGTTTATGCGGTCAGTAATTGAAGAGTTTTGTATACACCAAGTTGGAACAGTGGACACCGAGAAAATATAGTGTATACCAAGCATAGTGTCAACCGAGCTAGGTATCACCGATGCATCATGGTATTGACCGAGTAAATGAACTAAAGGTCAACTAAGATAATGAGATGGCATATTATTTATGATTTTGAGGTAATTGATAATGTTTGTTATGTTTATCAAACGGCTATGAAAATTCAAGGTGATCAGATGAAGGAGATTGAAATGTGTTTTTGACACAACTGTCAAGGAAGATTGAAGTGGCAAAATCAACGATGGATATTAAGCAAAAAAATCTAAGGATGGAGATTAAATTATTTATTATGTCTATTTAAAGAGACAAGAGATTCATTGTGAAAGGCGAGCACACATGCATATTACTGAAGAGATTAACTTCATGAATGACTGATCAAACTGGTTGAAGATAGAACCAAGAATTTCTGCAAACATCACTAAGTGAAAGAGAAAGAGAATTTACCAAGTAGAACAGAGAATGAAGAATCAAAGGGACTGAAGTGAATATTGATCAGAGGTATTATTGTGCTTAGCATAGATCTAAAAATCTGCAAATAGAGTTATATTTGAATCAGATCATTATTGTATCAGTTTAACCATTGTTACAGATAAATGTCTTAACCGAGTGGGACTTAACAATATTTTTCTTTTTATGACATTCAATGAATTTTGATTATTTTCTTGTTGACCCCAAAGTGAATGATTGGTTAAGGGAGAATTGTTAGTGATAAATCCTCTAACCAGGTCACACCTAACAGTGTGCATTGTAACCTTTAACAAGGTTGGCTCTTAACCAAGCTCACTTCAGAAGAGTGAATTATTTTGGGTTATCAGTCCCAAGTGGTTTTTCCCTTAGCAGGGTTTCCATGTTAAAAATCTATGTGTTAATGTGTATGGATGTGTTGGATTGTTATTTTTCTTTACACATTACTTTATCTGCATTGATCGGTAATCACAATATTTGTTTTACTGCTACTCGGCAATTGAGTTTGAGATGATAGTTTATATTTAACCAAGTTGATTTATATGTTTGAAATTTTTGTTATATACATCTGGGAGTATTTGGGACTGTAGGATAATTGGAACTAACTAATTCAACCCCCNTCCCCCCCCCCCCCCCCCCCCCCCTCAGTTATCTAACAACTACTGCCTCCATTTGACAAGTGTCAACATCCACCATAAAACATATATCATCCTTGTATTTTTCAAAAATATAGGTTGTTATCATTTTCCTTTGATGCATTTTGGTTTGAAAGTCTTTTAAATAGCCCCAAACTTTCTCATTAAAACCATTACCCAATTATCTAATACAATTTTTCAATTGGACAATAATTGGTGTACCTTCTATCTAATTTATATGACCAACACTAGGAAAGAAATTTTGAAAGTAAAAGAACAATCCCATAATCAATTGGAAGAATTTAAATACTTGCCTTTCTGGTCTTCTCCATGTTTATAAATAATTAATCTCTCATTCCAGCACATAAATCATACTATGCATCTTCTATCACCATTCTATATGCACTATAAATTGCAGTAGTGGGCACACTGTTGATTTTGTTGGAGTGATAGACCTTGTATCCTATCATCATAATTGAAAATATCACATTCAAATTATGGATATCATTGATAGTCATCGCTTTCTTGATTTAGTTAACTTTGTGACTACATCTTCTGAGATTGAGCTAAGTATCGGTACTTTACCGGTTGCACAGAAACCTGCCACTACATGTATGACCTCCTTAGTAATATTATGTGGATGGTCAAGCCACATAAACTGGTCATTCACTTAGCTCAATACATATTTGACTTTATCTTCTTCAAATTCATCAGGTAAATTGATCACGTGAGCGAAACCCTTGTCTACAACCACTTGGTTCTCATCCTTTGATACCAGATCAATACACAAATTTTCATACGGTGAATGAATATGAGATTCACCTAGATCCTCAAACTTACAGTGTATGTATGATAACACATCTTCAATATGAATCACATTGTAGGGCACACTGGATAGGGCACTCTTTGGATCATATTCAACTGATTTTAATGGATGTTTCTTAAATCCTGGCCTAGGTCTCTCAATAATCTCCACAATGATCATTGTAAAAAAAATTCAAGCTCAAAAGATCAAATAAATACCTTTGATAACCACCACTTGAAAAAAATCCAAACCCTTATTGTTTCCTTCACACAATCATTACAAATTATTTAATCAATCACCTTGAATGTTGTCAAATTGCTCAATCTTCACTTATGTTGCTCCGTGTCTTCTCTTGAACGCGTAGGTGCACAATAAGACCTAAAAACAATATTTATCTTCCTTCTCTCTTATAACATTAATTGCATCACCTGTTGCTAATAAAACATCATATATCTTCTAAAATCCATCAACCAATTCTTCATGCGGTTGAAAAAAAACTTCATACCATAAATTAAAACAACCATATGCATCTAAATATACAAATATGACTTATTGCACATGCATCTAGAGGCTCTTCAATATATTCAATAATGTTTTCTTCCCCTAAGTCAATCATGACTTAGCTAAATGAATAATTCTCTACACCTAGTGAAAATGTGATATCTTCTGATGGTTTGTCTTCACTCTTCTTTACCCAAGTCATGTTCATCTGATTCCTGATCTCTTCAATATTCACAATCTACTTTCCCTTTTTCTTGTCTAACTTATTCACTGGCTGGTTCACCTTGTTTTTCTTTCCTCTACAAAACCTTCCAATGTGTCCTATCATGTGACAATGAAAATATGTCATACATGTTGATCTCCAAGGTCCTGCATTGCCTCTATCTGTCCTCAATCTGTAGTTGATTTTCGTGTGTCCATATTTTTTATAATGTTAACATGCAACATTCCACCGGTTCTCATTTTGATAAGGACTCTATTGGTTGACTTGTATCCATTGATTTTTCATCCTTGTCCTGCACTCATTAGCTCTATGAACATATTTGTAACCATAAAAAGTACTTGGTATATCATTAGATCTAACACTTGGAATACTAAATCTGACATTTTTCTTGCAAACATTAGCGGCATGTTCAACCTTACAACATTTAAAGTAGGCCAGTTTATAAGGTTTCTTACCAGGACTCCTTGGGGTTACCTTTGGTGAGGCTTTCTTCTCTTGCATGTCCTCTTTGGTTCCAGAGGATTCTCCAACTTCATGACTAGTGTATCCAATACCGTGCTTCTCTCCATGCATCCTCTGATTCTTGAGTTATTCTTCAAGTTTTGTAGAACTTTCATTAAAATTCTTGAGTAAATCACTTGCAACCTTCAACTCACCTTTCAACTTTTTATTTTCTTTCCTCAGATTTTCATTCTATCTTAGGGCTTCTTGATATTCTTCATTTGTCTCATGTAAATGTTTATGCAATGTACCAACCTCTTGTTTATATTTTAAGAGCTCATTCACCTTAGCTTTTAGGGCTTTATCTTTGGCTTTTAGGGATTCCTCTATAATTGTCCTTGCTTCTTCTGCAGCCTTCCTTTCTTCCATTTCTTCACCCATCCTGATTGATAAGGCTAGATAAATCTCTCTTTAGATTCTTGTTATCTCCATGTAATTTCTTATTCTCCTGGGTCAAATCTTCTAGGGCAGCCTCAGATTCCTCATACCCACTTTCTTCAAATAGTTGATCAATGAGATCTTGTCTCTCAGATAATTGTTTAACAATCTCATACCTCTTAGCTCTTGATTGCTTGAGTTTCTCCTTCAACTGGTCAATAAACTCTTCTGCATCTTTAAGTTGTTTTTAAGATTGCCTTTGATATCTTGAACTCTCCATATATTCCTTAAGGATCCTTCCAAAGTTGTTAGGATTATTCAAGGGAAATTGGCTCTAATACCAATTGTTAATGTTATAAGGCACTAAGAGGGGGGGTGAATCAGTGTAACCACATATCTATGTCATATTTTCATCAACTTTCACAATAACCAGCATGGAAAGATAAATGTAATATAAAAGCATATCAAAATATACATCCATGAAATCAACACAATGACACCAATATTTTATTGTGGAAGCCCTTGTTAGAGGGAAAAACAACAGTGGGAATTACCACCCACAAATCTCACTAGTGGACCAATAAGTCCTGCCCTGTTAGGAGCATTATAACATCCTACTAAGGATATACCCAGTTAAGAGTATCTATAGTCTGGTTAGAATCTACTACAAAAGTCGTGTTAGGAACTACCTTGTTAAGGGATTTGAAACTCCTTCTGAGAGTCACCTAGTTAGAGGATTTAGTCTTTAGACCTATTAGGATCATGATTACCCTATTAAGAGTAACCTCGTTAAAGGATTTTGATCACAAGCTGGTTAGGACTTGTCTTGAGAATAAACTCAAATGAAATGATCTAAAAGTAGCACACTTTGCTTGACATACCCTTTTCAACACTGCTCAAATCATTGTTCTGATCACACAAACACCCAATGCAACCACTACAATCATCACATCAACAACTAATCTCAAAAACTAACTATTTTCCTTCAATTTAATCTCTTATAAACACTTTTAGGTAGGTTGAATAACCCTAATATGTGTTACATGTTGTTGGCCTCCAAATCCAAACAAAACTTAATAAGTGATCATGCCAACATAGGAAATTGAACTCCTCAAGGTCGAACCTCAACAATACAATTCAAAAATAAATCAAACTTTGACACGTAATTGATCTCTACTCCGATTTCATCACCTTGACTGGACTGGTTGATTGTTCTTCCTGATATCACTAGTGTTTGCCTAAAATCTCCATCAGTGCGTTGAATCAACTTACACGGTCATAAATATAGGTAAACATGACTCTTCAAATACTATTTACATGATCACATCATTTGAATCCTTCATAATATTACCGCACACCAAAATTACCATCACAAACTATATTCTCACTAATACATTAAACACTTAGAAATATTCATGTGCAATCACCTTCATCACCGATATATCTAATCTGACCTGTGAAGTAGACTTGTTATCATCAATGACAACACTACAACATTCACCACATGATCTAGGATATATCTATGTATGATGAAATATTCAATCTGTTGGGAGAAAGCTCAAACATGAGAATTTAGTGGGTTAGCACATATAATTCATAGAATAAACAAGAAACCAACAAGACCTCATCATAACATCAGATTGAGATAAAAGCAAGTAAATTTACACCCTATACTACTTGTTTGATTTTATCTTTTAGGATGATTGTGCATGTGATCTCTCAAACACAAATGGAGTATATCCCCAATGCAATGCAACTATGAAATACAAGATTGGAACAATGAAGAGATTTAAGAACTAGTATGAGGAACTAGTCTCAAATTCTCCAAAAAGATGATCTTAAACTATGAAATTGAAATGAAACATGCAAGATAGAAACTATGATTCATTATCCATTATCCTAACATGTGATTTCTAAATGATTTAAGCAAGAAAATAAGAGCATATAAAAACAAATATGAAATTTAGAGCTATGTTAGCATGATAACAATGCAAATATGAGAGATGAAAATGCAAGAGGAGAAGGCCTCTATTTATAGATTTTTGGGATAGAAGAGGAGGGGTTGAATGAGGTGGCATCTATGTGGAATCCACATAAGAGCCACATAAGGGACACATATGCTTGAAGGGATGGCTAATTTGAAGTCAAATATAGCAATAAATATTGAGTGGCTCAAGAATTCCAAGTGGGGGACAAAGGAGTAAAGAGTCTTAAAGAGGAATGGATGCCCATTTTGGAGAGAATTCTCACACATGGGTGAGCATTCCATTAGCCTTAAAAGGGTTAGGAATAACCTCTTTAAGTATGATCAGAGGGTGATTAGGTAGGGAAGTATGCTTAGGAAATGAGGTGATGGGAGTAGAGTGGGAATAAGGTAGGCTTAGGGTAGGTCTCTAGATTGGATTAATAGGTTTCTAGCTAGGGTTTAGATTATAATTCAAATTAGATTTGAATAAATCATAGTTTAGAAGAATTAGGGATATGGAGGAATTTTAATAAATATAAATTTATTAAAAAGGGGATTTTGTGAGGCAAATAAAATACATTAGGATAGTATTTGATCATTGATAAATACCAACTATGAAACTATTTAATTGGTTAAATTAAATAGTTATATGAAAAAAGAGAAATTAATATTAATAATAATATTAATATTTTTGGATGTCTACATTTTGCCCCTCCTTGACATGCCGTCGCAAGTGACATTGTGTTAAAGACAAGAAAATAAGTTTCCCTAGAGGAAGAGGGTTTCTAGGAGTCGTGCCAAAGCGACGACGGTATAGGGTTGTTCCCCCTCGAGAAAAGAACACAACAAAGATAATGTTGTGAAATTTTCTCAAAAAAAGGATGCACCGGCAATGAGGAAGAGAAAGGAGGGAATAAATAGAAGCCTTCTGAAATTCCACTAAGAATGCAACTAAGAATTCAAATGCAATGATGAAGTTAAATGCAACTAACGAGCCTTGGGGATCCATTTGTGTGAAAAATATGGAGAGCACATCCAATTTTAATATTGCAAAAGGAGGTATACATCAGGTGTTAGAAAACACAGATGACAAGATTCCTTTGCGTGGAACAGACACTCAAACAAAAACACACTGCAAAAGATGCATGTATCAAGAGCCACCAGTCACAACGCACCAACATATAGTAGAACGAGGTAGTGGTGAGAAGGTGTAAACTGACACAAAAAAGAAAAAATCAATAAAGAAGGCCTCATGACTAAGCAGTCAGTCAGTCCATAGTTCTTGCCATGAACAGGAGTGACGTGATGAAGGATTTGATAAGCCGATGCTGGAACGATGCATCCTGACGGGCAAAGATTGAATTTTATTGTAAAAGATATTCGCTGGAAAAATCTGTGAATGGAATGAGGAGCAAGGATAGTTGGTTGCAAAATTGATTTGGTGAAAAAATGATCGCAGTCGAAGGAGCCAAAACGTCACTGAAAGGGAAAAATGGAACGATGTGGAAAGAAACAAGCGTTTATTGCAAGATTTTGGAGTTTTTTTTTTTTTGTGATTTTTTAAATTTTTTGGATTGTTGGCAATT
>MU223784.1:2314950-2325012 GCA_018584345.1 Thuja plicata | reverse complement strand
AATAACACAGAAAGTTGATGCGGTGCGAAGCGTAAGTAGGGAAATAGAAGAATGAGCAACCGAATCAATGAAAACAATAATGTCATAGCTGGAAACTTACAGTGCTGTGAGAGGTTTAACGAAAGGTAGAAAATCTCAAATGCTAACTGAGAAAAAGAGAAGAAATCAGTTTTACCTCAAGCACTACTGTTTCGCGGGAAAGAGGCACACCAAAGCTCCCTTGCTCCCTCTCGGCGCAATTGAAAATAGAAATGACAACGTTTTCCCTTTTTTTTTTTTTGCCTTATATCCCATTAACGTCGCAATTGCGACGTTGTCGGGTTATAATTGAAAAAAAAAGCCAAAAACACATAACATCTGCCCCCCATCACAAATTTCTGTCATAATTTCACCCCAAATGTATTAGTGAATGACATGTGGGAGTAGAGGATGGCTTCAAGGATTTTCTATACTTGTCCTATGTACAGACAGATTGCTTTCTTATGGGGAGGACCATCCACCAAATAGAGAGGTACCGACCATCCAGGGTCATGAGGTAGTTCAAACTGTAGCAGGGGGTGGTGGCAGAGGATGATTTACATCCTCATGTCACTGGGGAGGTGGGCGTGTGGGGAAGGTACACGATGGCGAGGATAGACTTCGTGGCTAAGCCAGTTGTCATAGACATAGGGATGACTGTAGAGTATGCAACATGGTGGGTCGTGCACACACCCTTACGACTTACAGACCCAGTTCAGGTATCGGCCCATGAGCAGCCGATAGGGGATATGGAGGTTGATGACAGGATAGTTGTAGGAGATGCCCCTAAGACCTCAAAAATAGGGCAGAGGAGGAGACCACAGTAGAGATGGGTCTGGTCCTGGACAGAGGCATAGGCAGAGGGTGGATAGGATCAGGGGCCACCAATGGATGGTCATGACCAGGCACCTCGGGTGCCCATTCAGGGACAGGCTCAGGGACCGTAGGTGCTAGCATGGGTACATGCACCACAGGGGCCATAGGGGCCACCAATAGGATATGTGTTATAAGAGACACATGACACTGTCATCGCAGAGTGAGATAGTCTACAGACAAATTGTGCATGGATATGGAGATTGTTATGGATGGCACAGGTATTAGAGACCAGCTTGTAGATAGAGATGACCTAGATTCAAGGTTTATTAGTTGTAGAGATGACATGAGCAGACATGGCTGAGGGTGGACTTGACACCCTGTAGGGCAGAGTGGACTCAGGGGAGTTTTTGATGGTAGACCTGACTCAGGATGTTGCAGAGTTACGGACAGAGATAGGGACACTAACAGTTCAATTGGGTACCCTTACTGAGCAAATGGATCAGGCGATGGAGCATATCATAGCATTGACCTCAGAGAGGGATGCATCACAGAGGCAGGCTGAGGCCTATAGGACAGAGTGATATATCGCTAGATAGGTGGCCACTACAGGTGGGGCAGGCCATGTGGTGGTAGAGGATTTCATAGCTCACAGAGATGCAGACAGAGCAGGAAGGGAGGCAGCCCACTATCAAGCATTGTACCATCAGTTAGTTCCTAAGGGCCAGAGACAGGTATACTCAGAGAGGTCTCGGTCACAGACCACGGGTTAGGCATCGACTTCTTAGGGATCAGTGGGGATGCCACCACGTGCACCAGCAGGGAAGGGAGAGGATCAAAACCACCAGTGTGATCTGATCAGAGGATTTTTGTGACACACATTTTTGTATTTTGAGATGTACATGTATATCAGCACCTAGGTGCACAGTGATGTATTTATTGATGACAAACACTGTACTCATGATTCTATATATATATGATGATTGATTGATGACTCTTATGACTCTATGATGTATGATTCTCATGCTTTGATTTATATGATACTGTGATGCATATGCTTATATGAGTACTAACTTTGATGCTTGCAGGATGTGATATTTTATGATTATGTATATACAGGATGAGATGTTTAGATGCATGTACCTAGATGTATGTTTATGCATTTGATGGATATTATAGTATTTGTGATGTAATGCAATGGATGTACTTAATATGTTTATGATGTAGTGTATGTAAATGCAATGATCCTAATGAAAATGCAGGTATGGAGCTGATGCAATGGATGTGATGGGACTCATGTTTTTGGTGTGTGTCATAATCAACTGTTGAACCAGCCAGGAAGACTATGAAGGACCAGGCAGGGAAGGTTAGCATGAGGGCCGCTTAGAGTGTTAGTGTGATGGTGAGAGGATTGGACACATCATGACTATGCAAGGACAAAAACTAAGTGATTAATTACAAGTGATTATGTACAAAAGGTTATTGTCGAGACTTGATTGGATCTGGCTGTGTGATGTGTGTGATAGTGTTGGAACACCCAGGGAATACGGAAAATGCTGAGGTTTGCAAATATGTGATGATGGCGATGGATGGGAGTGAGATTTTGATAGATAATCAGACAGTCCATTACATGTGACACCTGTTGCCAGGTTTTCATCACCCGTACTTGTCTAAGGCGCCTGATTGCCAAGTTTTCACCATTGGACAAAAATTTTCTCTTTTCTTTGTTTTTCTCTTTTTTCTTTTTTTTTTAATTTTTTTTATGTTGTCCAAGCACCTGTTTGCCAGGTTTTTGCCAGGACAACAATTTTTCAGCTTCATTTTTCATCTTTTTTGATATTTTTTTAGGACTTTTTATAATTTTTATGGATTTTTTCAAATAACTGGAATGAATAACCAGTTGTTAGGCATAGAAGTGCCTGAGATGAATGATGTTGATAGGATCATTCAAGGGTTCTCCTTTAGGAGTGGAGAGTTGATATGCCCCATAATTGAAGCATGTAGTGACAACATAGGGACCTTGCCAAGTGACTCTGAACTTACCTTTCTTTTCTCGATCAGTACCCACTTTCTGATTTTCCTTTAGCACAAGGTCCCCCACCTGAAACTAGCGTGGGTGGACTTTTTTGTTGTAGTTCCGCTTGATTCTATTTTGATAGATGATTAGGTGATCATAGGCTTGTTGGCACTTTTCATCTAGTAGATCCAGCCGTGTGAGACTTGCAACTCAGTAATCTTCATCATCGATCAGGCCTCTCAGTGATACTCAGAGGGATGGTAGTTCAACCTCAATTGGTAAGACAACTTCAACACCTTAGACTAGGGAATATGGAGTAGTGCATGTAGGCGTACGATAAGAAGTGTGATATGCCTAGAGGGCGGGGTTGATTTGGAGATGTCAGTCGTGGTCAGTATCATTAACAACTTTCTTGAGGATTTTGAGGAGGGTCTTATTAGTTGCCTCAGCTTGGCCATTACCTTGAGGGAAATATGGACTGGAAAAATGGTGATGGATATGGAGGTGAGCACACAAATCACTGATGTGTTGATTTTCAAATGGTGTTCAGTGATCTGTGAAGATAGTGGAGGGTATGCCGAAGCGACAAACAATGTGGTAGAGGATGAATTTGGATATTTGGACACTTGTGGTGAGGGTGAGTGGAATTGCCTCAACCCAATTTGTAAAGTAATTTGTTGTTGCTATTATATATTTATGGCCTTCAAAAGAGAGGGGAGTAATCTTACCAATGAGGTCAAAACCCCAACAAGAGAAAGGCCAAGGAGGCGTAATAGGTATGAGGTCCTGGGCAAGAGCATGGATCAAATTGGCATGTTGTTGACAAGGCAAGCACTTTTTGATGAAATCACAAGCATCGTGCTCCATTGTAGGCCAATAGTACCCTGTACATAGAACTTGTTTGGCTAGGACCATGCCACTCGTGTGGGAACCACAAACTCCATCATGTACCTCTTGTAAATCCTGGGCAGCTTCATTGTCATCTAAACATCTGGAGAGCATGTTGTGATAGCCTTGATGATAAAGGTTGTTAGATATGAGGGTGTAGCGGGAAGCTCTATGAATAAATTTTTGGCGCTGGGTTGAGGTGAGATGAGGGGATATGATACCATTTTGTAGATAAGCCCAGATATCTTGGTACCATGGGGATTGGGGACCAACCAAGACACATACGCGATTTGATTCATCTTTCTCGTAAGCGGGAGCATGAAGTTGCTCAACTAAGAATTCATATTGCGTAGACTTGTGAGGAATCTCTAAGAGGGAGCCAATTGTGGCTATTGCATTGACAACCTTGTTTTGCAAGTGTGGTACTTGTGTTATCTGCAAGTGGAGGAAATGTTCTTTTATTTTGTCAACCATCTGCTTATATGGCATCAATTTGTTATCTTTGGTTTTATACTCATCCATGACTTGTTTGATGATGAGTTGGGAATCACCAAAGATATGTATATCTGTGATGTTCCATTCTATAGCCATGTGGAGCACTGTGATTAGTGCCTCATATTCTGCAATGTTGTTCATGTAGGGAAATCCCAATTTGAATGACATAGGGATGTAGTTACCTTGAGGTGTGATGAAAATTATTCCTGCCCATGCACCATGAGCTGTGTAGGATCCATCAAAGTATAGTTTCCAAGTAGGTTTCTCTTCTATCATGCACAAATGCTCATCTGGAAATTCTGTGATCAAAGGATATCCATCCACCAATGGCACCTTTGCTAGCTGATTTGCGATGACTTGCCCTTTAATGGCTTTTCTATCTACATATTGAGTAACAAATTCTCTTAACAACATAACCCATTTTGTCATTCGTTTTATGAGAGTAGTCTTGGAGAGTAGGTATTTGAGAGCGTCCACTTTTGAAATGAGCTTGGTTGTATGACTAAGCATATAGTGGCAAAGTTTTTTATTGGCAAAGACCACTGCCATACATTCTTTTTCCATAGGGGAATAATTGAGCTCATAACCCACTAAGGTCCAACTGATGTAATAAATATCTCTTTATTTACCTTCATCATCCAACTAAGCAAGGAGTACCCCTAGTGTTGTTGTAGTAGCAAAAATATACAGGATGAGTGGTCAACCAGGTATAGGTGGTACCAAGATGGGTGGATTAGCCAAGTATTCTTTGATCTTGTCAAAAATCTTCTGACACTGAGGATCCCATTTGAAAGTGTTATCTTTTTGCAGGAGATGAGTGAACGGTTGGAACTTGTCTGCTAACTAAGAGATAAAATGGTGCACAGATTGTAACTTTCCTTGGAGGCTAGCAGTTGTCATAGTGTTTTTGGTGGAGGCATTTCTATGATAGCTTGCACCTTATTTGGATCTATTTCAATGCCTCTTCTAGATACGATGAACCCAAGGATTTTTCCTGATGTGACCCCAAAGACACACTTCTTAGGGTTGAGCATTAGGTAGTAGTGTCCAATCCTGTCAAAGATGCATTCCAAAACATCTAGGTGATCTTCCCTTTTAACTGATTTTGCCAAGATATCATCTACATAGTCTTCAAGGATCTTGTGAATCATGTCATGAAAAATGACTTTCATGGCCCTTTGATAGGTTGCCTCAGCGTTCTTCAAGCCAAATAGCATCATATTATAGCAGAAGGTTCCCCAGGGGGTTGTGAATGTTGTCTTGTGTTGATCTTCTTCTGCAATACAGATTTGATTATATCTAGAAAATCCATCCATGAGTGACAACATCACATGTCCTGCTATGAGATCTACTATCATGTCTATGTTTGGCAGTGGGAAATCATCCTTGGGACATGCCTTGTTGAGATCTCAGAAGTCTGTACATATCCTGATTGATTTTTCAGGTTTAGACACTGGCACCATATTAGAAATCCAGTCAGAGTAGTCAATGGTGAAGATGATTTTGGCTTGGAGTAACTTCTCTAGCTCTGCTTTGACAAGTAGCGCCACTTTAGGGTGCATCTTTCTGAGCTTTTGTTTGACCGGTTTGATGTTTGGGTCCACTGCTAGATGGTGAACCACTAAGTTGGGGTCTAATCCCAGCATGTGGAAGTAAGACCATGCAAACTTATTTATGGATTCCTTCAAGAGGGTGACAAGATCTCATTCTTCTGCTTAAGTCAGAGATGTTTCTATGTATGTGATTGCAGGATTCTCTTTGGTATCCAGGTTGATAGGTTTTGTTTCTTCAATGAGAATCGATGACTATTCAAGCTTGTAATCATGGATTAGAGGAAGAGGAGAGTCTTCATCCTCTAGCACCTCAAAGAGGTTTTCACCAATGGATATTTCCTTTATTTTTACTATTTTGTGACCAGATAGCACCCCAGAGGGGTTTTCGCTAGGGGATCGATTTTTCTCTTTTTTATTTTTGTTTTCTACTTCATTTTTGCAGCTGAAGTTCTCCTCTTCCCCAAAGTATGCATTGGGATCCAATTTGTAAACATGTGTTGAATTTTTCCCCTAGTCATTGCTTTGTTCAATTGATCCCATAAATATTAGGAGCGCGTCCTCACTTTGGAACTCGTCAACATGTACGACACTTGGTTGGTCCCAGTCTATGAGTTCAGGATGGCGGAGGGGAAGGTCAATGAAGAGAATGGAAATTTGGCGTAGGACAGAATTGCCCAGGAAGGTTTCATCATCAACAACATTGACATAGGCTCTCACAACTTTCTCTTATGGGACATCTTCGATGTCAGAAATTTCGCCCAAGGAAGGATAAGAGGCATAGATGTTCTTGTTGGTGCCCCCATGCGTGTCAGAATCCATGCCAAGGCCTAGGTGCCTTTCTTGCTAGGTAGGTACAATAGGATCCTTCATTTCTTGCTCTTCATAACTGAGGCCACCTCCTTGGTAGTTCCATTTTTTAGTCACCAACTTGTGAGTTGAAGGTTACTTACCTTTGAAGTAATTGAGGCGACTTGTGTCCTTGGGTGGTGGATCCTTATAGAGACATTGGTTGATGTTTGGTGTCATTTCTTGGCTATTCAAAATACCATTTGAGATAAAAGTGGTAGGACCCGACCGTAGTGGCTTGGTTGTTTTTGGTTTTGTCTTGCTTGGATTATATTGGTGACCTTGAGTGTGTGGATCAATTGGCAGTGCTCCAACTGTGAAGGCATCAGATAAGTTGTACTCGCCACAAACTTTGTTGTTGATCTTGACCGTGGAAAGTGTGGAAGAGAGGATTGTTTTTGGTTCTGAATGGGTTCGAGATGAACTGGCAACAAAGGTGCCAATGTTGATCCTAGGATAGTGATTAGAATGTGGGAAGGAGGTTTTCAACACATTGCAGTATGTGAAGGGCTTGGGATCTGCACGGATGGTGATCTTAATGTCGTTATATAGAAATTTGATGCACTGATGGTAGGTGGAGGGGACAGCTTGCATAGAATGAATCCATGGGCATCAGAGGAGGACGTTGAAGGGAAGGTCAAGATCAACAACATGACATACTGTATCCTGGATAATAGGGCCCACTTTGATGGGTAATGAAATGATGCCTTCAGAAGTGCGTTCTAGATTGTCATATGCTTTGATTGTTATGACATCATTTGTTATATCAACTTCAGTGCAACCCAATTGTTTTATGAATTTTAGAGTACACAGATTTAGGGATGAACCATTATCTATCATGACCTGCTTGATGGCAAAATCTTTAACCATGACAGCAATATGAAGTGGAAGATTATGACCAGGTTCTTCTGAGGGTATGTCTGTTGGTTTAAAGGAGACCCCACAAGATGCAGACAAATGATCGACAAGGTTCTGGAATTCGGTGAGGTTGATGTCGCTGGGAACATGGGATTCTTGTAGGGCTTTATTGAGGATCTCATAATAGGTAGGTGAGGTGCAAAGGAGAACCAAGATGGCAGGAGTATTCCCTAGGTGTTCCAAAAGGTTGTATTGGGTACTAGCAGACGGAATGGTACTCGCACCTGTAACCGTTATTCTACCTCAAAGAGTGGTAATTGCGCATTGGTTATCGACACCCTTGACATGGATGACATTGACGGAGGACTGGACTTGGGCTATGTAGTCGATGAGATTATTGTAGTTGATATATGCATTTGTATAATATTTTCTGTCAGCATTTTCTCCTTTCTTGACCTTCCCCTGGTCAGAGGATTGAGTTGGATTGCCTGGGCCTTTACTTGAGGTGTGTTTAGGAAATGCATTTTGATAGATTTTAAGACTTGTATTTGGTGATGGTTGGGCAGGAGAGTCCACTTTGATCTCTTTGCGGTCAATGAGATCCTAGATGTAATGTTTTAGCTTCATGCATTTGAGGGTGATGTGCCCCTTAACATGATGATAATCACAGTACTCATTATCTTTATACCAGGCAGGCTTAGGTGTTGAGTCATCAAATGGTTGTGTTTTTGGGTACATGACTTGGTTAGCTTGGACCATTTTATAGAAGATGACATATATGGGTTCACCCAAGGGGGTAAATGTGCGTTGTGGCACATTCTGAGTGCAAGGCCTTTCTTGTTCATGTGGGATTATATAACATTTGTCTGGTTCACACGACCTTGGTAGTTGGGTTGATATGATGTCCCTGGAGGGGGATAGATAGTCACATCATGAGGGCATATTTTTTGTTGGTATGTCAGTTGAGGATATGCAGGAGCAGACTATTGATACATGGGAGGAGGTTAAGGGTATACTGGCAGTGCTTGCTAATAAGTTTGGGTGGGCGCATTGGGACTGGCTACCATGGCCTGAACAGGTTTGGTGTCAGTGGCTCCATCAGTTATTGTGTTCTTTTTATTTTTCTAGTACTGTGATCAATCATTATTATGTTTATCAGGTTGGGCTTCCCTGTAGTGCTTGATGGCACCGTCTTCTATGAGACCTCACTCAAGATCCATGCCTTTGATCCTGATGTCTTGATAAGTTTGTATGCAATTCATGTGCATGTGATAGGCAAGCTCAGGATGGAGGTTGTTAATGAATATTTTGATAAGATGTTGCTCGCGGGACTGATAGGATAACCTTGAAGTAAGCCCTTGCCAGCGCTAAAGGTAATCAGCCAGGCTCTCTCCTCCCTTTTGTTTGGAATTGCATAGATCAAGGAGTGAGAGTTCATTTTTGACGTTATGTGTGTATTGGGCCACAAACTTTTCAGATAGTTCAGCGAAAGTAGAGACTATGTCACAGGGGATTTTGTAGAACCACTCGAGGGCGGTTCCTCCTAAGCTCTTGGGAAATAGTCTCATGAGGAAATTATTGCTATAGGCCACTTCTTGTCATGCCATGTAGAATTCTTTCATGTGGCTCACAGGATCTCCCTTCCCCTGATATTTATCAAATTTGGGAGTTTCAAATTGTTTGGGGAAGGGTATGGAAGTGATAGATTTATGTAGGAGCTTCAGAGGGTCATAACTTTTGACTCAGATTTGGGTTTTGGCTGAAATTTTACACGCAGATTTGTGAGCTAGAGTTAATGGCAATTCCAACTCAGCCAGCTCTATTGGTGGCCATTTCAACATCTTTTTGGAAGCCTGAAGTTTCATCTCGACCTCCAAAATTAGCTTTTACTATTTCTTTCCAGTTTTTTGAGTTTTATTTTTTCTAATAAATCTGAAATCATGTTTCTCATTTCGTGGATTAGTTGGCAATTCGACTTGCCTTAGTTGGGAGATTTTCTTGGGAAAATTTGGGATTCATAGGGTGAGTTTTAAAAAATACCAAAAATGCAAAAAAAATCTATTTTTCCTGAAAATCTGCCAAATATGGTCATTTTCATAATTGTATTAAGTAGGAGTTTTATTTCATTGTAGGGAAAAGTAAGTTGGAGAAGTTAATGAGAATTTGAATTCTGTAATATTTGTGTTGTGTATTTTCTAAGTATTTTCTCTTGAGGGTTTTGGGCTACATCATTTGGTATCAGAGTAGGATGATGGCTGGAAGAGGAAGAGGAAGAGGAAGAGGTAGAGGTCTTACCCAAATGCAGAGAGATATGATAAGCTTGAAAAGACAAGTAGAAAAACTCACGAACCGATTGGAAAACCATGGATTACAAAGAGAAAAAGATGAATCTGATGGATAGGCGAACCAAGGAGCTAAAGGAATAGAAGAAGGATGAGAAGAAGCAATGAGTTTTGAAGAGAGGCTGCTCAGAGTCTTGGAGGGAAAAAATGAAGCAATCAAGGTTGATGTTTCAGACTATTCAGGTAGTCTTAAGCCAGAGGAAGTGATAGATTGGTTAAACAAGATGGGGAA
>MU223784.1:2272923-2293428 GCA_018584345.1 Thuja plicata | reverse complement strand
CGGCGTCACTCTCCCACTGCTCAATAAGCGCTTCCGCTTGATGAATAACCTCTCAGGCTGTTTATAAATCTGGGAGAGTGGACACTAGGAAACACCGGGTGTTTCCTATCTGTAGGGCGATCCACTCGTCCACTACTTGGGCTTTCTTTTTCATTACCCGCAGGGAGTCTATGTCACTCTGCGGTAATTCTCCTGAGGTGGAGGCCTCCGGAGGAGCGGTGTTGATTGGTCGAGCCAGCTCAGTAAGTAACCCCACAAGGTTGGCGTTCTTTTCCTTTTCATCTTTGAGCCTTTGGGCTTCCTTTTCATATCGGGCCTCCACTGCCCTTGCTGCCTCCTTCAACAAATCTACCTCACCCTACTTTCCCCTTTTGCCTAGGGATACCTCTGCAACATTGTAGTCTGCAGGATCTGTGGTTGCTTCATCGGTGTTCGGGGGAGGTGTTGCCACAACGACAACTGTTTCTCCGCCCAGCCGAGTTCGAAGAGTGTGAACTGTCTGGGCTTTCTTTGCCTTCGGCGGGGCCTAAACTTGGGCCATCATTTTGGCCAGGGAGAGAGGAATCACCGGAGTGGACTGAGCTTTTCTCTTCTTTCTCTCAACCAGCCACTAAGGTGGGAGAGGTGGCCTTCCTGCCAGAGTTTGTTCTCCTTATTCTTTCCCGGTATCCGGTGGCTGTTGCTCTTCAGCAACGTAGACCTCATCTGTTCCTCTCCCTGCCCCATCCTTGTCCGCAGCAACATTTTCTTCGATCTCCATCTCCTCAGCCTTGTCCTGTATGTCTATCGCTAGGTCTGGACCTTGGTGGGCTTCTTCAGGGATTTCTTCTTCTTGCTTCTCTTCTTCTCCTTGTTCTTCTTCTTCTTGTTCTTCTTCTTCCAGGGCTTCTTCCTGTGTTGGCAGTATAAGAGGTATCAGGCTGAGATTCAGAGTTTGGGCCACTGTGATAACTTGCCCGAAAGTTGCTCCCGGGAGTGGCCCTTGGAACGTGACAGCTGGGGTTACGATTATTCCCGAAGGTCCAGTTCCCCCAGCGGATGCCATTTGTTCACTTGGCTTTAGTTGGTCCACTCCCGGACCTTGCATTGCTTGAGCCCCGGAGATAATCTCCGGTTCTGGCTCTTTTTCTTCTACCTCCTGCTCTTGTTCTCGTGCAGGTTCCTATTCCAAGTCTTCTGGGTCTGCAGCCTCTTATTCTTTCTCCGGGACTTCTGTCCCTACTTGTGTATTGTCCCCTTACAAATTCCTAAACTCATCAGTTTCAAATACATCAAACTCCTCTTCTAGAGGGGGACTGGCTGGGACCTCCGCGGGTTCTACTTCTTTCTCTGGTTTTTGGGAACTGGAAGAAAGGATCTCTACTTCTCGGGGGAGGGATGTCTCCGGCACTGGTACCGGCTCTGATTTGGCCTGTCAGATGTGCTTCCTCTTCCTGTGGGTAATCAAAGGTGGCCCCGCATCGGCTATTGTTGTTGCCTCCATGGGATCCACCCCCGTTGCCTTCACCATTAGGGCTGGCAGCGACAGGGAGGAAGGGGGACGAATTGGTCCGGCCATGAGCGGGGGAGTGGCCAGCCTCGTTATTAACTGCTCCCTCATCTGCTGGGAGGCTGCCAAAGATTGCTTGATCTGCTCCTGTATGGGGACTTCCTGCGCCGGAGGGGTCATGTCTATCCCTTTTCCTTTATCTGCGCCCTGTGAAGATGTCCCGGCCCCCGGGGTCAATTTGGGTCCTGACTGTGATGTTATCCTTGGCGCCGGTCAGGGAGCTTGACGAATACTCCCGGGGCACACCCTCTTGAAATAGTCATGACTTCTCTCGACCACCTCTCGAGTGAAATCCTCAAACGTGAGCCCCTCCTGGGTGGCCCAATCCATTGCTAGAAAAGCCATTTTGTCGATCCCCTTGGCCTTGTATTGGGGGTCGATGGTGGGGGCGGTGTCCGAGAAATTCTTCGGGAACCTCCAGAGTCTCAATAGTTGCATCATTCCGGCCATCATCCTGACATAGTGCCAGCTTCTCACCTCCACATCATCTTGGTAATCTGCCCAGAAGTCCTCCATATGTATTAGATGGGGCTCTGAAGCCTGGGGCATTGTCGTTGCTATTTTTCTATGCGGATCAAAGTTCTTCCGCGCCAGATAGAATTCCTGCAAGTTATAACTTTTTAGCTCATTGTCTGCCTCCTTTGCGGTGGCCAGACTGCAGGTGTAGTTCCCACAGGTGATTGGGAACGAGACGTTGGGGACCTTCTTGAGGGCAAAGAAGGTGTGCAGTTCCATCATTTGTCGGCAGTATTCCAACAGCACGATCTTGTCCCCGCAATGTCTGGGCAACAAGTAGGGTTTCCCGGAGAAGCCGGCGACCCTGATGTATGTATGCTGCTGGAACTGAATATAGTATTGTCCATAACTACTGACTAGCTTCATTGCCTCAGTGGAAAGGCAGTATCTGGCATCCCGGGTGGGTGTAAGCAAATGGTAGTAAATGAACGCATCGTTTACCCAGTAGAAACTGGGGAAGCTGGCCTCACATTGAATTTCTGGGAAATGGTCCCATGGTGCCTTTTGTTCCAGGCCAATCCCGAGCACACCATCTGTAAGTAGGCCGTTGGAGTGGGGCCTCTGTTGTGCTAGGGCCTAGAAAACATAAGAAGACATATAGAACTTCTTCTTCCTGCCCAGCTGAAGGAACTGGGAGTCGACGTGATTAGAGATTATTGCGGCCCAGTCGAAGAATTCTCCCTTGGTGGATATGTCAAGATGGAAATAGTACATCCATTTGGAAAACTCCTGGGTGGAGGGCTGCCCAAATACCTGGGCCAATGCTATTATCCCCTTCTGGATGCTCTCCTTGAATTCAGAGCGGGGGATTTCTATCTTCATCCTCTTTGGGTCCCTCTTTGGGGCCTTAAGCCAATGGGTATTCATGTACACCCAGGCAGCATCCTCCAGTTGTGTAAACTGTTCCAAGGCATCAGTCCTTGTAACTACTGTGGCTCTGTCAAATTGTGGGATTCCTAATCCCGCCCAGAATGTGTCTAGGTCGAGGGATACCAGAGGAGTGGTGTATCCTGTGGGTTCTGTGGTTGCAAGCATAACAGCCCGAACGGAGGAGTTGTAGTTGGCAGCCAGTGTTAGGATAAGCTCCAAAGACTGCACGGAGCATGGGAAGCAAGCTTCCCGGAGGATCCCGGAGCCTCCGGTGTTGATCGCTAATTGATCTCCAGCCTGTCGCTGGATGTGCATCACTTTTACCAAGGCCTACATCTTTGCCCATGTTCCGACGCTGGTGTCGGTTATAAGTTTAACCTTGGACTCAATCTTTGAGCTCGTAATGGCGTTGTTCTGCACGAACTTCATGGTGAGGGGCAGTTTCTCCAGGGCCCTCTCCATCTTGGATTTTGTTGCTGCCCTGGTGGCTGTTGAGGGAAGTTCCAGACTTCCAGGCGGGGAGGATGCGGATGCTTCAGAAATGATTGATAGATGAAATCTGGGAACCTGCAAGGCAAAGCGACCGTCAAAATATTTTTATCAAAATAAAATAGTTACTCCGGGGTCCGAAGATCTTACCACCGCGACGTTTGCTTTTCCTAAAAAGTTAGTTTTATGCAAAGATACCCGAAAAGCAAAACACATCGTAAACTTAAGATTTTATTAAACATCCGGGTCTAGGGATTTTGTCACACTGGGTGAAGACACAGGATGGACCGTGGTAAGAGATCTGAAACCCGGAGAAACGACCGTTGGTGAGGACGTGTAAAAATCCAAGTCATCAAGCCCATGTGGGCGCCACGTGCGGAGGTATTAAATGGAAGTTATGGTGATGACGGCGGAGCCAATTATCCGAACACGCGAAAAGGGAAAGCCACTTGGCTGGAATTGATTATGCGCATGGGATAAAATGAGGTTCTAACAGACTCTAGGGAGGAGAGAGAAAACTTCCTGTATGAAACCAGCCGAGAGCCAAGCTTCAAACAGGTGGTTTTCTGCCTCGAAGCGAGCTCAGAGGTGGAAAACCAGACACAGGGGTGACTCGACCAACCTGTTTAGCCACCCGAAAGGATATACATGGAGCTAAAGGGTATATACATAGACTATATACAACTATATACATATATATATGAATATACAATGCGGGACGACGCCCGTGAAAAAACTAGATGAGACAAAAACTTATCTACAACTATCTACAATTATCTATAGCTAAACCACCTCTGCGTAGAGGGTGGACAACCCTTTGGTAGAGAGCCGACCCACCAACGGGCGACGAAACCGGAAAACAACGAACCAGACAAAGAAATGAAACAGAGAAACAAAACAAACAAAACAAAAATGAAACAGAGGAAAACCAGAGAGGCAGAAGCGAAAAAAACCAACCTGAGAATGCAGAAGGCAGAGGAAAGAGAAAGATTACTGTAGGAACTCTGCAACAGCTTGAGTTATCTGACAGCCAGAGTCACCACGAAGCACTCATATTTTCCTGAGAACAACTGAAAATGTTAAGCGTTGATTACCACAAACTCTCTGCAAATGCTCTATTAATCGCTTTGAAATCGCTCTTTAATTCGCTCTAAGTGCTTGAAGGTTTTAATCACGGTAAATGTGAAAGTGACAGATAATTTCTATTTATACCCGCAGTTAAAAAAGGCAATCCTCCTCCTTCCGGCGATCTCCGGACAAGAAAAACCTCTGGACTCCGGGCCTGGGGATTCTTCATGATAATATCCTTAAGAACATCATGACGAATAATCCCGGAGTCCAGAATCTGGTTTCCAACAAAAGGCAACCTCCAGGACCGGAGTCTCGGAGATAGAAAACCAACAAACAAGACACAACATCGGGGAAGAAAACCCCGGAGAAAAGAAAAACAAAAAGGGAAACAGACAAGGCAAAGCCGCAAGCAAAAAGAAAAAAGGGGGACCCAACATTTTTCACACAAAATGTAGGGACGGGGATGCAGGGCATAAAAATGGCGACTATCTGGGACAAATGCCTTCGCGCATTTGAGAACTATAGAATCTCTAGTTAGCAAAACTGGAACAAGCCGCCCAACGGAGCGTCTGACAGGAAAAGAGCAACATATCTGAGAGAATCCAACCACATAGGAGTTAGTCCATAGTCCTTCATCAGTGGTGTCGTGTGTGCTTTGGAAGGAAATCAAGCCGATGACCTCTGGGAGGAATAGAGAAGAGGTACTAATCGCATCGAACCAGTCATCAATTTGTTCATTTTCCCCGGAGACCGGAGTTCTGTCTGCTTTTCCTCTTGTTATTTTGCTTGTTTCTGGGTTGGGAAGGCGGTACTTCTTTCACCATTAAGCTTAAGCTTAGCTAATTTTAATGGCGGTTCTTCTTTCACCTATCCACCTATACTTATATGTTTGAAGAGAGGATAAAACTCCAGACCCGGGGAGAATTTTTTTAGATTTTCAGACGTGGGTCAACCAATTAGTACAGCCGATCTACCCTCAGTGTGTCTGATTACTTGCTCCTTATATTATTATTTTGTTCACTGATTTCCAGATTCCAGGAAAGAACGCCCAATGGAGATTGCTCAAAACATGCCACATCCTGTGAAACGAACCCCGGAGACCGGGCTGGCTCCACCGTGCTAAAGACAGATTCTAAAGTTGGCCATGTCGTAGACATTGTACCGGAAACCAAATTTATGCGAAGCATTCCAATTCCTGCAAGATGGAACAAAATAACGGGACCGAAAGGAAACCGAAAATGAAAATAAAAATGACAACAAGGGACTGTCCCGGAGGGCAGCCGACAAGGCTATTTACAAGGCAGGGTACCTCGCACGAGGCACCCGGAGGGGATATTTACAAGTGGAAAGATTTACATATAATACAACTTTGGACAAACTTACCCTACTCGAAATAGTGTTTGAGAAACTGTCCATTAACGGGCAATGCGACAGGTTCTCCAGTCAAAGTGTTAAGGTGGTAAGTATTTTCCTCGCAGATTTCTGAAATTAAGTATGGTCCGAGCCAGAGCCGCTGGAACTTGGTATGTTTTCCTTTCTTCTCCCGGGCCTTGTCCCACAACAAGACCAGATCCGAGATCTGAAAAGCCTTATATTGGGCTCTCCTGTCAAACCATCTTTTTACCACTGCTTGATGATGCACAAAATGTTCAAGAGCTGCGTCTCTCTGTTCTTCCATCCGCACCAGGTTTAAGAGCCAAACCTCCACGATGTTGTCCCTATTGCTAAATTCCTGCATGAACTGTAAAACTAGGATTTGTAAATTGATTGGGAATACAAGGTTCTGACCATAAACCAGATGGAATGGGGATGTCCCCAGGGCGGCTTTGATATGAACGCGATCCGCCCAGAGGGCAAATTTCAGCTTTTGGTGCCAATCCTGGGGATTCTGCTCTAGCAAATATTTGATCACTTCAAGTAGATTTTTGTTTGTGGATTCAGCAACGCCATTTCCCTGGGGATAATAGTTGCTGGAGAACTTCAGAGTGATCTTTCGATTGTAGTTCCATTCAAGTAACTGTGCTAAAGAAAATGTCAGACCATTGTCACATACCAAAGCAAAGGGCATTCCAAATCTTGTGACGATGTTTTCTTCCAAGAACTTGATAACCACGTCCGCCGTGTTGTTTTTGCAAGGTATAGCTTCAGACTACCGAGTGCAGTAATCAGTAGCAGTAAGGATATATCGGTAGTTGGCAGATGAATTGGGGTTGATTTCCCCAATGAAGTCGAATGCCCATTGGGCAAATGGTCTAGCCTCATAGACTGGTTGTAGAGGCATGGCTGGGTTACGCTCACGATGCGCCGCGGTTTGGCAAGTATGGCATTTTCTGACATGAGCGTAAACATCTTTGAAGATACAGGACCAATAGTATCTAGTCTGAAGGATCTGATGGGCAGTGGCGTTGGCTGAGCCATGCCCTATTCCAAACTGTCTGTGGAATTCGTCGATTATTCTTACAGCTTGGTCTCTATCGATGCACCGGAGGTACACTCCCTCATAATTTTTGCGATAAAGCACAGAGTTTTTGATCATGAAGTGTGCGCTTTTCATCCGCAGAGCATGGCATTTGTGGGGAGGTAACCCCTCCGGACATTTGTTGTTTAGCAACAAGTATACCAAATCGGTATACCACAGGTCTTGGGTGATGGACTCTACTGTGTAAGTTTGGCATTCTACGCGGGGAGTCTCTTCTGCTATCGCCCGACTTAGTCCTTGGCCTCGGACTATTTTCATGGGCTGCATTTCTAAGTCATATTCCTGGAGGATGGCCATCCATTTCCCCCATCTTTCACCCAATTCACTCTGCATCAGCAAAGATTTGACGGCCTGGTCCAGAATGATAGTGTGTACTTTGCTCCGGAGAATGTAATGCCAAAATTTCTTCAGGGCGCAAACCAGAGCAAAGGCCTATTTTTCTAGTGGTGAATACCGGACTTCGGCGTTCTTGAAGGGGGAACTCATGAAAGCTATTGGTTGTTCCTCCCCTTCAACCTTTTGGGTCAACACTACCGCAGCGAAATACGGCGAAGCAAACGAATAAATGTAAAACGGAAGGGAATAGTCCAGACTAGCCAAGACAGGTGCTTCCGTGATTGTCTGTTTGATTTGGATGAATTCCCGTTTCGCCTCAGAACTCCACTCAATCTTGGTATCCTTCTTCATCATCTCATTGAGTGGTTTAACTATTTCTACGAATCCCGTAATGAATCGTCGTACGAAGTTGATATTTCCAAAAAAGGATCGCATCTCTTTCTTGCTGCCAGGCATCTGCAGATTCAGCAATGCTTTGAATCTATCAGGATCGATGGATATACCCTTCTCAGAGACAATATGCCCAAGCAACTTCCCCTCGGTGACCCCGAATATGCACTTCTTGGGGTTGAGGGATATTCCATACCTGCGACATCTCTCGCAGATCTGAGCGAGGTGGGCGGCGTGGTCACGCCTGTCCCGGGAAAAGATAATCAAATCATCCATATAGATGATTATGCACCAATTTACGAGGCCCTCAAACGCAATGTCCATGGCCTTTTGAAATGTAGCCCCTGCATTGATCAGACCGAAGGGCATTCTTCTGTACGCAAATGTTCCCCACTTAGTGGTAAACGCTATTTTCTCTCTATCTTCATACTTGACCATGACCTGGTTGTATCTTGAATATCCATCCAAAAAGGACATCATCTGAGATCCATTTACTATCTGCAACACCTCATCCAACGAGGGGAGAGGGTGATTATCTTTTTTAGATGCCTTGTTCAAATTTCAGAAATCCACGCAAAGGCGGATCTCGCCATTCTTTTTTCTTATAGGGACCAGATTGGCAACCCACGTAGTGTGCCGGATTGGGAAGATTATCCGGGCTGACAGTAGTTTTTCCACCTCTTGATGAATTAGAGGCTCTATCAGGGGGTTAACTGGTCTTTGATTTTGTCGGAAGGGCTTAGCATCAGGCTTCAGGGGAATAGTATGGGTCATGATGGATGTATCATATGTTTTCAAGTCTTCATAACCCCAGGCAATTACATCAACGTATTCTCGGAGAACCGCGAGAATATTTTCCTTTTCCTCAGGGGAGCAGGAGGTACCAACGTGAATGATCTTTTCTTCACCGGGCTGGTCGATGTTGACCTTTTCAAACTTTCCTCCCTCAGGGGAGGATGACACCTTCTCACGGGCCCAAGGGTCTGAATTGAAGATTCGTTCTAGTGCAACCATCCCCTTTGGGATGGTGTTAGTGGGAAGGTCCATGATCCCATCGTCTTCATCACCCCGCCTAGTATCGTCATGGTCTCGTTCCTCCACTATCTAATCCTCAAAGACACCAACATTTGCCATGAAGGCCAGGATGTGTTGATCGTCCTCAAAAACCTGAAAGTGGGTGACATTATCTGGGATGGAGGGGGTGGGGACCATTTCAACTGAAAACCTTCAGAGTCGCGAGCCGGCCATCGGCTCAAGTGTGTTGGTAGAAACAGCGAGGGCATCCGGGACAGTTTCGTCGCCGGGGAATAAGGTCAATGCCGAAGGCATCAAAATCTTCAATAAGGCTCCAAGCCCGGTTGCGGTAAGCGGCCAGCCTTTTATCATGACATGTATATTGACTCTGGATTTGTTTAACAATCAACTCTGAATCACCCAGAGCCTGGAGGCGGGTGATACCTTTTCTTAATGCAAATAAGAGTCCAAGGACCAAAGCCTCATACTCCGTGACGTTGTTTGTACAGTTAAACTGCAGCCTGTAGGATGCGAGGAAGGATTTTCCTCGTGGGTTGATTAACTCTACCCCAGCCCCACAGCCTTGTTTGGATCGGGACCCATCGAACTTAAGGGTCCATAAGTCATTGTTTGTAATCTGGGGCTGGGGAGGGGGAGTTTTCTTTGGATCGTTGCTGGGAGACCGAGGGGGTGTCTCCCGGACTACCGACGTGAAAGTAGAATTTTTCTCTAGAGTTTTTTGAATTTGGGATTCCCGGGGAGATGGCACCAAAGGAGTGCATCCCATAGGGACACTGGGTCTCGGGGAATCCGCTACATGTTGCTTGTTCCGGAGGGTATCAAGGTATCGGTTGGCGATCGAAAGACATGGTTCACACTCAAGCACTGGATGTTTCAGGTAGTGTACTCGGCACCAAGTTTTGGACAGGAGTGTGGCTAGGATTGCTGTGGCACCTTGAGAGTTGACTTCAACTCTCACCTTCTCTTCTAGGTCTTGGGCTCTCTGTAGTACGGCGGGATCTTCTCCGGGGATAAAATCAAATGTTAAAATTTCAAAAGGTTTGTACACCCCTAGAGAAGTCTCAGAGAAAAATACCTCATTGACCCTTCCAACTTCGGTAAGGGCCTATTTCATCTAGGGTTTGCTTTCGACCTGGATCTTATTTGATTCTCCTTCCCACGGAATCCATAGGTGGGTGAAGTCAGTCGAAAAGTATCCATTCAAGGACTTAGACCAATTTCGACTTAGTAACATCCCGTAAGTCTCTGGGATGTCCACCACTTGGATGTCAATGATGCTAGCTATCCTAGGGTCCTGGATAAGATGTATCCGGACGTTCTTCAATTCCCCCACCATTTTCACAGCAGTCTTATCCAGCTGGATTACTGCACCATTAGATGGGGTGGGGTGGAATCTGAGCTTCTGACAAATAGACAAGGGCAAGATATTACCCGAAGCCCCGGAGTCTACTAGGCAATTGTGTATATTTTTGCCATGGATATTCAGGCCTAGTAAGAAGGGAGGATCCTCATTATTCCCCCGAAAGACAGCCGCATTAGCATCTTCGAATGAGACAGTCTTGGGTGGGCGGCTAATGGCTTCCGGGTTCCCTGAGAGCTTTAGAAGGGACTTCTTCTATTCGGGACAGTTTAACAAAACCTCCATCAGGGTCATGGAGGTAGTGGTTTGTTCTAACACCTTCGTGATATCGAATCTTCCTCCCGGGAACAGGTGATTTTCCTTCGTGAGATCTTTTGCTTGGTCAGAGCTAGGACCTTTTGGAGGGACGGGTCGATCATTTGCATTATTTCGGGGAGGAGGAGTATCTTTGATGGGGGGCACAGGCGTGTAAACTGGTCCTTTACCAACCTGACTCTGAGTATTGTATGGAGTCCGTGGGTTAGTAAAGGCGTTGGCCTTGAAGGGAGGAATGGATTCGTCAGAGAATCCCTGCAATTCAGATTCTTCTTCATCTTCTTCGGAAGTCCTGAAGAAAATGGCGTCACAGGTGAAGGCACTATGGGTTGTTTCCTAAACAGGAGGTTCTGGAGGGGTAGTATCGTGCGACTGCTACCTGTCCAGCTGGGAGATCATGATGACCTTCTCCAAAGTGGCACAATTTACCTCATTGTGTGAACCAGTATCGTGCAATCTACACCAGTTAGTCATGGGCTAGAAATCTGCGACTGGTGTAAAATGTGATGGTCCAGCACCATTTTGGTTGGTGTTTTGGTTCGGAGGCGGGCCTCCGGTATTCACGTTATTATTTCATTGCTATTGATTGGGCCTAGACCCATTGTTGAAGTTTCTTCCTCCGGCATTGTTGTTTCGTTGGCCGGAGAAAATATTTCCCCTCTGGGAATTCAAATTCTGGGGTGCGTAGGATCCCGCCTTTAGTTGGCCCATGTCCATGGTCAAGGTGGACAGCATTCGCCGGAGGGATTCAACCTGGGCGGTCAACTGAGTGTTTGTATCACAATGTGATGGCTGTTGTTATTGTTGGCTTCCCGAGAAGGCAGCAGTATTAGCCAGAGTCGAGGGTGGGAATCCTCCAATCGCAGACGACTGGAAGAAGGGCACTCCAGACGATTGTGTCTAAGGTTGTTGCGTCTGCTGCGGCTAGTTCCAAGGGAAGACTTCCAGACCCGGTGTCATCTGGGTCTAGGTCGGATAAACGTACCGTGCATGTTGGTCTATCAAGGGTGGCAGAGGATTCATTGCCATCGAGGGGGCACCTACTGCCAGATTAGGGTTGTATCCCCTGGCATATGCAGTTCTGCCAGGGACCATGTTGAAAGGCGTGTTCTGCCCAATCCCGCCCGGGGACTTGTTAAGACTGCGGGACAGCTCTAGGGTTAGGTTGTAGACTTTTTCCAAGGTGTCCCGGTCACCTGGGGCGGTTGTTCTCCAAAGGAGACTGGCAACGAAAGGGTCCATTGCATTAAGATAGGTCTATATGGTAACGTCTGGAGATGGGATAAAAGGGCCTGTGCACCGCTTCAGGGCGTGCTGGAACCTATGGTTGAATGCTGCAAGAGGTTCATTGGGTTCCTTTCTGATGGAGATGAACTGGCTGTGGGACCAGGCTGGGTCCACATGCACGCGAAAGGCAGCTAGGAAGGCGTCCTCCATATCCTGCCAAGTGTTTATGGAGTTGGCAGGCAAGTTAAGGTACCAGTTCAACTCGCTTTGTCCTAGGGACAAGGGGAACATACGGGTCGCAACATCTTTATGTTGGATCTGGTGTCAGTTCATGGCATCTTTATATGCCTGTAAGTGTTCTTCTGCGGTCCGTGAGCCTAAGTGCTCGTATCGTGGGCAGATCTTCTCCGGGTGAGAGGGTAAATCATTGGTTGTGCCCAAAAAAGTGCCCATTGGGGACCCAGTGTTTCTAAAATACGCAGCCATTGGGGGAACTATATGTTGGGTAGTTTGGGTACTGGTTCCTAGGATTGCCTGAGAAGCTTGGTTATTCTAAGGTATGCGAGATCCCCAGATAATAGTGGCTGGTATGATTTTTGAGGTCTGTTTCTTTCGGGCAGGGGGCTCGAGTTTGACAAATCTTCCAGGATTCGGGGTAGACCTAAGGACTCTTTCAAACTTTGCTGGGGAGAAAGATCCAATCCCGCTAAAGGCTTGTCTCCTAAAACTACAACTCGGGGAACCTTCAGAAGGTGTAAAATTAGAATCTTGGGAGGGGGATGAGTTCATGCCCTCCTTCTAGCGCCAGTTTCTTTTGACGGGGTTTTGCTGACCAGGTCCGCCAACAGTCATAAGTTGTCACCGGGTTCCGGGGAAACCGGCCAACTCCGCCTGCAAAGGTTGTCCGAGGGAAATAAATCCTCTGGGCCTTCGAGCACCTAGGTGTCGGGTCACGACGGTGCGGGGCTCGGTTGGGAGAGGTGACTATTTTCGAGGGGGATAGCTGGTTTCTTCAACTCATTCTCTCCTGAGATTCTATCAAAGTAAGGTTTTCCCGAGCGTTCTATGCTTAGCAAATAAAGAAAAAAAGATCCTGCAGGGTTAGAAACATTTCATCTAACTACAGTCATGTTGAAATGTCTGGAACATCAATAATACTCTGGTAAACTACACTAAATACCGAAGAAACACATAACCATCAGCTAGCATTTTATCAGTAGCGAAAATAAAGAGGTCGTTAATCTACTTTAACATACCAGAGTAGAAGACATAAAGAACATCAAAACATGAAATACGATTAACTCAGAAGCAGGAATGCCAACAACATCATTGCCAAGAATTCTTCCTTCTTTATTAATGTTCCTTCCAGCAAGCACTGGTGCGTAAAACAATGGTGGCTCCAAGGGAGCATCTAACTATTGAGAACAGAACAATGGAGCATTGAGCTCTGCAACTTAAAATGAGAAATTCCTTCGCTATTATCATGGACAACAAAATTATCAATTTTTTTGACCCTTGGAAATGGGCCGATTTGCCTATTTATACAACTCTTTTCTAACCCTAACCCTATTTACCTCATGCCTTAATAAAATACAATATCTAGGGGTCGGTACTACCTGTGCTACCCTACAAAAGACCTGGAGACGGAATAGGTCTGTCATGTCAAAAGAATAAGATAAGAATATACATCGGAAGAATTAGTCTCGAGAAGAGAGCCAGAAAGGAGAAAGGAGGAAGTAGGTCTCCCGGGGACCGAGGCTACATGCCTCATAAATGGGACCCCTATCTCCAATGTGCCAGATGTACCTCTGAGCGGCGCCTCGAGAAGACCACCTTGTCAGAAAACCAACTGCTGAGCCGATGCCTCTTTGATGTGGCCAACTACCCTCTGATAGTCTTTATTAACCACTTCTGAAAGCGACCGATCGGCCTCGGGGACCGGGACACGGATCACTTTAAAGAATACAAAAATTTTGGATCCGGGAACTTTCACCCCAAAAATAATAAAGAATGCTCAATGTGAGCTTTCCCCGGACTCTGGAGAAAGCTCAAGGCTGCTTATTGTCGTTGAAGGCCTGGAGGAGGTGGGAAATGCCATCTTCATCTACATTCTTGAGGTTGGCCCTTCTGTGCCTGGCCACTTCAACTTGTTCCCCTAGGTCCGGAACATTTTCTTTGACTTCATCTGTCATTCTCGCAGCATCATGACCCTTAAGTACAATATCAGTTAATTTTGCCATCTGGGCCCCATCTACCCCCTCCGGGGATTGATACCGGGAATTCATTATCTCATCAAAACTCCCCAAAACTGAATCTTCAGAGGTATAAGTATCTATGCTAAGGGGATCAGCCCCGGAAACCTTTATCACAAAAGACTTGTATAAATTAGAAGAATATTTTATAGTATTTACCTTTTCTTGCAAGGACTCCACCAGTTGCTTGGTTACCTCCAATGTGAGGTCAAGTCTGGAGTGCTGAGTTCTTACAAAATCAAATGATTCCTCACCTAGAATTCTGGACTCAGAAATTATATCTTTTCCCAAGGTGAGGAGCTCTTCGAGCTCCACCTTCCATGCTTGGTAATTTTCAGCGTCACTCTCCCACTGCTCAATAATCACTTTCGCTTGATGAATAACCTGTCGAGCCGTGTATAAATCTGGGAGAGTGGACACCAGGAAACGCTGGGTGTTTCCTATCTGCAGGGCGATCCACTCGTCCACTGCTTGGGCTTTCTTTTTCATTACCCACAGGGAGTCTATGTCACTCTGCGGTAATTCTCCTGAGGTGGAGGCCTCCGGAGGAGCGGTGTTGATTGGTCAAGCCAGCTCAATAAGCAACCCCACAAGGTTGGCATTCTTTTCCTTTTCAGATTTGAGCCTCTGGGCTTCCTTTTTGTATCGGGCCTCCACTACCCTTGCTGCCTCCTTCAACAAATCTACCTCACCCTGCTTTCCCCTTTTGCCTAGGGATACCTCTGCAACATTGTAGTCTGTGGGATCTACGGTTGCTTCATCGGCGTCTGGGGGAGGTGTTACCACAACGACAACTATTTCTCCACCCGGCCCAGTTTGAAGAGTGTGAACTGTCTAGGCTTTCTTTGCCTTTGGTGGGGCCTGAACTTGGGCCATCATTTCGGCCAGGGAGAGAGGAATCACCAGAGCGAACTGAGCTTTTCTCTTCTTGCTCTCAACCAGCCACTGAGGTGGGAGAGGTGGCCTTCCTGCCAGAGTTTGTTCTCCTGATTCTTTCTCGGTATCTGGTGGTTGTTGCTCTTTAGCAACGTGGACCTCATCTGTTCCTCTCCCTGCCCCATCCTTGTCTGCAGCAACATTTTCTTTGATCTCCATCTCCTCAGCCTTGTCCTGTATGTCTATCGCTGGGTCTAGACCTTGGTGGGCTTCTTCGGGGATTTCTTCTTCTTGTTGCTCTTCTTCTCCTTGTTCTGCTTCTTCTTTTTCTTCTTCTACCAGGGCTTCTTCCTGTGTTGGTAGTAGGGGAGGTATCGGGCTGAGATTTAGAGTTTGGGCCGCTGTGATAACCTGCCTGAAAGTTGCTCCTGGGAGTGGCCCTTGGAACGTGGTGGCTGGGGTTACGGTTATTCCCGAAGGTCCGGTTCCCCCAGCGGATGCCATTTGTTCGCTTGGCTTTAGTTGGTCCACTCCTGGACCTTGCATTTCTTGAGCCCTGGAGATAATCTCTGGTTCTGGCTCTTTTTCTTCTGCCTCCTGCTCTTGTTCTCGTGCAGGTTCCTGTTCCAAGTCTTCTAGGTCTGCAGCCTCTTGTTCTTTCTCTGGGACTTCTGTCCCTTCTTGTGTATTGTCCCCTTGCAAATTCCTAAACTCATCGGTTGTAAATACATCAAACTCCTCTTCCAGAGGGGGACTGGCTGGGACCTCCGTGGGTTCTGCTTCTTTCTCCGGTTTCGAGGAACTAGAAGAAAGGATCTCTACTTCTCGGGGGAGGGATGTCTCCGGCACTGGTACCGGCTCTGCTTTGGCCTATCTTATGTGCTTCCTCTTCCTCTGGGTAATCAAAGGTGGCCCCGCATCAGCTATTATTGTTGCCTCCATGGGATCCACCCCTGTTGCCTTCACCGTTAGGGCTGCCAGCGACGGGGAGGAAGGGGGACGAATTGGTCCGGCCATGAGCGGGGGAGTGGCCAGCCTCATTATTAACTGCTCCCTCATCTGCTGGGAGGCTGCCATAGATTGCTTAATCTGCTCCTGTATGGGGACTTCCTGCGCTGGAGGGGTCATGTCTATCCCTTTTCCTTTATTTGCGCCCTGCGAAGAAGTCCCGACCCTCGGGGTCAATTTGGGTCCCAGCTGTGATGTTATCCTTGGCGCCGGTCGGGGAGCTTGACGAATACTCCTGAGACACACCCTCTTGAAATAGTCATGACTTCTCTCGACCACCTCTCAAGTGAAATCCTCAATCGTGGGCCCCTCCTAGGCAGCCCAATCCATTGCTGGCAAAGCCATTTTGTCGATCCCCTTGGCCTTGTATTGGGGGTCGATGGTGGGGGCGAAGTTCAAGAAATTCTCCAGGAACCTCCAGAGTCTCAATAGTTGTATCATTCTGGCCGTCATCCTGACATAGTGTCGGCTTCTCACCTCCACATCATCTTGGCAATCCGCCCAGAAGTCCTCCATATGTATTAGATGGGGCTCTGAAGCCCGGGGCATTGCCGTTGCTATTTTTCCATGCGGATCAAAGTTCTTCCGCGCCAGATAGAATTCCTGCAAGTTATAACTTTTCAGCTCATTGTCTGCCTCCTTTGCGGCGGCCAGACTACAGGTGTAGTTCCCACAGGTGATTGGGAACGAGACGTTGGGGACCTTCTTGAGGGCAAAGAAGGTGTGCAGTTCCATCATTTGCCGGCAGTATTCCAACAACACGATCTTGTCCCCGCAATGCCTGGGCAACAAATAGGGTTTCTCAGAGAAGCCGACGACCCTGATGTATGTATGCTGCTAGAAATGAATATAGTAGTGTCCATAACTACTGACTAGCTTCATCGCCTCAATGGACAGGCGGTATCCAGCATCCCGGGTGGGTGTAAGCAAATGGTAGTAAACGAACGCATCGTTTACCTGGCAAAAACTGGGGAAGCTGGCCTCCCATTGAATTTGTGGGAAATGGTCCCATGGTGCCTTTTGTTCTTGGCCAATCCTGAGCATGCCATCTGTAAGTAGGCCGTTGGAGTGGGGCCTCTGTTGTGCTAGGGCCCAGAAAACATAAGAAGACATATAGAACTTCTTCTTCCTGCCCAGCTGAAGGAACTGGGAGTCGACGTGATTAGAGATTATTGCAGCTCAGTCGAAGAATTCTCCCTTGGTGGAGATGCCGAGAAGGAAATAGTACATCCATTTGGCGAACTCCTGGGTGGAGGGCTGCCCAAATACCCGGGCCAATGCTATTATCCCCATCTGGATGCTCTCCTTCAATTCAGAGTGGGGGATTTCTATCTTCATCCTCTTTGGGTCCCTCTTCGGGGCCTTAAGCCAGTGGGTATTTATGTACACCCTGGCAGCATCCTCCAGTTGTGTAAACTGTTCCAAGGCATTAGTCCTTGTAACTACTGTGGCTCTGTCAAATTGTGGGATTCCTAATCTCACCCGAAATGTGTTTGGGTCGAGGGATACCAGAGGAGTGGGGTATCCTGTGGGTTCTGTGGCTACAAGCATAACAGCCCGAACGGAGGAGTTGTAGTTGGCAGCCAGTGTTAGGATAAGCTTCGGAGACTGCACAGAGCATGGGAAGCAAGCTGCCCGGAGGATCCCAGAGCCTCCGACATTGATCATTAATTGATCTCCAGCATGTCGCTGGATGTGCATCGCTTTTACCAAGGCCTGCATCTCTGCCCATGTTCCGACGCTGGTGTCGGTTATAAGTTTAACCTTGGACTCAATCTTTGAGCCTGTAATGACATTGTTTTGCATGAACTTCATGGTGAGGGGTAGTTTCTCTAGGGCCCTCTCCATCTTGGATTTTTTTGCTGCCCTGGTGGCTGTTGAGGGAAGTTCCAGACTTCCGGGCGGGGAGGATGCAGATGCTTCAGACATGATTGATAGATGAATTCCGGGAACCTGCAAGGCAAAGCGACCGTCAGAATATTTTTATCAAAATAAAATAGTTACTCCGGGGTTCGGAGATCTTACCACCGCGATGTTTGCTTTTCTTTAAAAGTTAGTTTTATGCAGAGATACCCGAAAAGCAAAACACATCGTAAACTTAAGATTTTATTAAACGTCTGTGTCCGGGGATTTTGTCACACTGGGTGAAGACACAGGATGGACCGTGGTAAGAGATCCAAAACTTGGAGAAACGACTATTGGTGAGGACGTGTAAAAAGCCAAGTCATCAAGCCCACATGGGCGCTACATGCGAAGGTATTAAATGGAAGTTATGGCGATGACGGCGGAGCCAACTGTCTGAACGCACGAAAAAGGAAAGCCACTTGGCTGGAATTGATTGTGCGCATGGGATATAAATGAGGTTCTGATAGACTCCAGGGAGGAGAGAGAAAACTGCCTGTTTGAAACCAGCCGAGAGCCGAGCTTCAAACAGGTGGTTTTCTACCTCGAAGCGAGCTCGGAGGAGAAAAACCAGACACAGGGGTGACTCGACCAACCTGTTTAGCCACCTGAAAGGATATACACGAAGCCGAAGGGTATATACATAGACTATATACAACTATATACATATATACATGAATATACAATGCGGGACGACGCCCGCAGAAAAACCAGACGAGACAGAAACTTATCTACAACTATCTACAGCTATCTACAGCTAAACCACCTCTGCGTAGAGGGCAGACAACCCTTTGGCAGAGAGCCGACCCACCAACGGGCGGCGAAATCGGAAAACAACAAACCAGACAAAGAAATGAAACAGAGAAACAAAACAAACAAAACAAAAATGAAACAAAGGAAAACCAGAGAGGCAAAAGCGGAAAAAACCAACCTGAGAACGCAGAAGGCGGAGGAAAGAGAAAGATTACTGCGGGAACTCTGCAACAGCTCAAGTTATCTGATGGCTAGAGTCACCACGAAGCACTCGTATTTGCCTGAGAATGACTGAAAATGTTAAGCGTTGATTACCACAAACTCTCTGCAAATGCTCTGTTAATCGCTTTGAAATCGCTCTTTAATTCGCTCTAAGTGCTTGAAGGTTTTAATCACGGTAAATGTGAAAGTGACAGATAATTTCTATTTATACCCGCGGTAAAAAAAGGCAATCCTCCTCCTTTCGGCGATCTCCGGACAAGAAAAACCTCCGGGCCCAGAGATTCTTCGTGATAATATCCTTAAGAACATCATGACGAATAATCCCAGAGTCTGAAATCCGGTTTCCAACAAAGGGCAACCTTCGGGACCGAAGTCCCGGAGATAGAAAACCAACAAACAAGACACAACGCCGGGGAAGAAAACCCCGTTGAAAAGAAAATAAAAAGGGAAAAAGACAAGGCAAAGCCGCAAGCAAAAAGCAAAAAGGGGGACCCAACATTTTGCACACAAAATGTTGGGACGAGGATGCAGGGCATAACACAAGACAACTGATTAGTAGTTTCAAAACTTTAGCCTTTGACAAGCGTTATCACAAAACCACTCAAAAATTATTAGCAAAATGATCAATAAAAGTATGTCAGAGCGCAGAAGTTGGTTCTGTGTTTTAGTTCCAAAAATGATAGAATGCGGGAAATATGCCAGAAAATACAGAAAATCAGGAAACTGTTATACCATGCATAGACGTCGATTTGTGCAACGTAGACGCCGATCGATGATTGTTCTAAACTGGCATTTGCGCAAACACTGAAACATGAACCCACATTTTCGCAGACGCTGATGTATCTGCAAGGTAAAAAAACACATAAAAAATAGTAAAAAAAATATTTTTCCTTCTTTCTTAGTCTTCAAATTGATCAGATTTAGCCATTTTGAGATTATCCAAACCTTTAAAAACTACTGTTCTTTAATGATTTATCAAGATCTTGTTCCCTTAATAAAATTTTGACATTATAACTGCTTGTAAGATTGATCTTTGCTAAAAAATAGAATGCTTAAATACCAAAATGCAGTGGGAAAGACAATAAATATTGACAAATGAAAAACTATGTTTGGAAAATCTCAAATAAACAGTGTCAGGCGGAGATGCTGATGCAGGGCGCAGATGTTGGTTTAGCGTAGACGTCGAATGACAGTTCAGAGAGAACCGACGTTTGCATAGACACCTCTATGTAAATCACAGACGCTGATCTGCGTGTTTGACAAAATTAAAAAAAGACAAGAAAAATTAGAAGGATTTTAGGGACATGGATCCCACCGGGCATGCTAGAATGTGTATGGTGAAATATTCAATCTTTTGGGAGCAAGCTCAAACATGAGAAGTTAGTGGGTTAGCACATATAATTCATAGAATGAACAAGAAACCAACAAGACCTCATCATAACATCAGATTGAGCTAAAAACAAGTAAATTTGTACCCTATACTACTTGTTTGATTTGCTCTTTTAGGATGACTGTGCATGTGCTCTCTCAAACACAAATGGAGTATATCCCCAATGCAATGCAGCTATGAAATGCAAGATTGGAACAATGAAGAGATTTAAGAACTAGTATGAGGAACTAGTCTCAAATTCTCCAAAAAGATGATCTTAAACTATGAAATTGATATGAAACATGCAAGATATAAACTATGATTCATTATCCATTATCCTAACATGTGATTTCTAAATTATTTAAGCAAGAAACTAAGAGCATATAAAAACAAATATGAAATCTAGAGCTATGTTAGCATGATAACAATGCAAATATGAGAGATGAAAATGCAAGAGGAGAAGGCCTCTATTTATAGATTTTTGGG
>MU223784.1:2252400-2272620 GCA_018584345.1 Thuja plicata | reverse complement strand
CTCTAGATTGGATTAATAGGTTTCTAGCTAGGGTTTAGATTATAATTCAAATTATATTTGAATAAATCATAGTTTAGAAGAATTAGGGATATGGAGGAATTTTAATAAATATAAATTTATTAAAAAGCGGATTTTGTGAGACAAATGTATTTAAATAAAATACATTAGGATAGTATTTGATCATTGATAAATACCAACTATGAAACTATTTAATTGATTAAATTAAATAGTTAGATGAAAAAAGGGAAATTAATATTAATAATAATATTAACATTTCTGGACATCTACAATATCATCTTCATCAGATGCCAACACCAACAATTCAAGTCTCTACAAACACAAATGGATAACATGAAGAAAGCGTCTACTTTGAAACAATTTTGAATAGAATCCATTTCCCCTTTCCCATTTTACAAGAATATATTTATGAAACCTTTTCCTCAAAACATGGTATTCCCCAAGTATGACAAGTATATGGGTGCAACAGACCCACAAGACCACATAAGGGAATCTGACACATTGAGTATGGAATTCCTCTATGAACCCACTTATTTGATGAGTTTGTTTCCTTGAATTCTTTGTGGGACAACAATAGATTGGTTTTCAAATTTACCTCTAGGTATTAAAACCTTTGAGGAATTCATTTCCAAAATTTTCAATAAATATTCATACAACATTGAACATAAAATCACCATATCAGACTTATGTAATGCCAAGCAAAGAAGTGGAGAAGCCTTTTTGAATTTTCTACAAAGATGGAGAAGGGTCTTTACTAAATACCCACAAAGCGTACCCAATAAGAAAAATATGGATATATTCATAAACAACTTGAACACAATAATGAACTTTAGGTTATAACTTCAATGTCCCATGAACTTCAAAAAGATGATAGAAAACAAAATCATGATAGAGGGTGCTTTAGTAAGAAATGAAGAACTAAAGCTCTATAAAGATAACAAAGGTTTTTTTAATAACAACAATAACCCTTTCAATAATAATTATTCAAACAACAACAATAATGATAAACCTAAGTTTTGGTTGAATAACAACAACAATAATTTAGTCAATGATGAAGTAGTGGAGGCCCACAATCTAAAACCTAAGCATTTCAAAATTTCAAGTGGCTCCACTAGTCAAGATAATAATATCAATCAATCCCCCGACAACTCTTTCAACAACAACCAAGGGAATAACAAGCCCAGACCCAACTTGATGTCTCAATTTGCATCAAGACCAAGAAGAAAAATTACCCCATGAAGAGAAACACTTGAGACAGCCCTAAGAACACTCATTGTGAATAAACTCATAACTTTACCAGAGTCAAGACCCTACGAACCTCAAGTGAAGCCATCATGGTGGATTGATTCTAATCATTGTGAATATCACCATAACAAAGGGCATAAAACTAATGAATGTATAAGGTTGAAACATGTGGTACGAGACCTCATTGATGATGGCATAATCTAAGTGGATGGTCCAAAGAGTAATGAAGATCACACAATATTCAAGACCCCTTTCTTGAATCATGATAAAGGTGAATCTTCTAATTCCCATCAAAACCACAAGAGAAGAGAAAATAAAGTTAATTTCGCACATAAATATGACAACACTATCAATTCCATCTCTAGTTCCGAAAATGTCATCAATGTTATTGCGGTAAAGGATAAAAAAGAAAAAAAAAAGAGTAATCTAATGTTGTATCTAGAAGGAAAGCTTCCAAAATCACCTTGCCAGGAGTTTCCACTAAATCAAACTTACCTAGTCCTTCATCATTTTCATCCAAACAGTACAACGTTGTTGATCAACTCCAAAAGACACCGTCTCAAATTTTAATCTTGGAGTTACTTAAAATTTCACCTACACACAAGTAAATTTTGGAAAAAGCTACGATGGATACGACAGTTCCTAACAACTTAGATACAAAACAATTTCAAAATATGGTTGGTCACCTCATTGCTCCCCATTGTCTTCCATTTTTTGAGAAATGTGATATGTCTTTGCACCATCCCCAAAACCTACCCTTTCATATTGAAGTTTTCATCCAAAATCATAGGGTCAAAAGAGTCTTAATAGATGAAGGTACTGGTCTAAATATATGTACTTTGAACTTTGTCAAAGCCTTGGGATATTCTGAGAATGCCATTGATCCTAAAAGAAAGATAACTATATAGGCTCATGATGATGAAGAAAGCTCATCAAAGGGGATAGTCACTTTAACAATTAGAGTGGGTCCTATTCAAAAGGATATAGTTTGTCAAGTTCTAGACTTTAAGCTGACTTACAATATTTTGTTGGTGGACCATGGATCCACGACATGCAAGCGGTACCCTCCACTTATCATCAACATGTAAAGTTCCCATACACGGGTCAAGAGATAACTATTAGTTGAGATTTGAACCCCTTTCAATACTGCCACGATGTTAAACCAGTGACTTAATTTATTCATCACACTAGTGAAGGCTCTATGTCAAGTTCACCCAAGAAACAAGAATAAGAAGGCACCCCTAGTCCAATTTCAAAATTCAAAGAAATAGAAAAAGAAGATCTAAATGATAAGAATACCACCTCAAGTAATGCAAATATTAATCCATCTTCATCCCACAAAAGAAAGGAAATAGTTAGTTTCCTAGAACCAAATAGCAGAAACCCTACTTTCTTAGATTCAAATTCTTCTATACAAGAGGAATCACAACCCTCTAAATCAGAAAAGGGGAAAGAAAATATGACACAATATGAAAAGATGAATATCATGATGAACACTTTTGAAAAGCAATGCAAAATTCATCAAAAAGGGGTAGGAGAATACTCTTTATCAATTATGGATATGCCTACTTCTCCTAGATCTCATGAAAAACCCTTCGATTCAAAAGATCAAAAATCTTACAAGTATAATGAAAATTTTGTAAGGGATAACACATCCTCAAATGAATAAGAAGATAATGAAATCCTGCAATGGCTATATAAAGATGAAGAAAAATAAATTCAAGTGAAAGGGTCCAACACATTAGCATCCCTACACATTAATACGAGAAGGGCTATCAAATCATAAAGAAAATAGTTTATCAAGGATCGGGACCTCTAGATAAAAGAAATAAAGGTTTTTTGGAGCCTATATAACCCATATGGAGGTCTAGCAAAGAAAAATCAGGAGTAAGGTATCTTGAACAAGGTCATAGTCAAAAGGGTTCTTCCCATCCTTATGAACAAATCAATAAGTTAGATTCAAAAAGTGAGGATGACTCAAATGAATATGAATGGGATTCATTATCTAAATAATATTGTCATGACAAAGAAATTGATGTTATCCATTCTTATACCTCTACATTGAAGGAAGTACCAATTATAAGTCAAGAATAGGTAGGAGAGCCTTATGTACCATTATTTTAGAGGGATCTAGTTCTAGGTTTAACTTACAATAGTTTTTCCAGCAAGAAACTCAACAGGACTCTAGTGAGGAAAAAACTTGATACTAACTCTATGGACTATCTATAGGAAACACATGTCATATATTTAAGTGATACTGATGAACTATAACTGATTTAATGCTTGAATATGTTAAGTTGGTGATCACTGAAATACAAGAAGTTAATGCAAGACATTAAATCAGTTAATGTATTGTATTGTCATTGATGTCAACTTGATATGAATCTTATTGGTCATATACACATTGTATATACTTCAAGGAAATCAAAGAGATAAAGGTTATGCTATCTGTAATGCATAAAAGTTTAGTATTCACAAAGTGACAACAAACACCGATGGGAAGTGCACCCTGATGGACAGAGAAACCCGAAAGTGAAAGTCACAGTGATACTCGACAGAGAAACCCGACAAGCGATACCGACTAGCAGAATCATAGTGTTACTCGACGGAATTGCCCGGTAGACATACCCGAGGGAGATACCCAAAAATAGACATACTCGACGGAGAAACCCGATGAGAACTGAAGTGTTGACCGACAAGAACTGAAGTTCAGAAATGACAAAAGACTTAGCTGGCAAGAGCTAAAGATGGAGTTAACTAGTTGTTAATATTATTTTCATCGAAAAGTTAAAGCTAGAGGATAAGTGAAAGATTTAAAGCTATTTTATTCCATTTGTCAAGGAGAAATCTACGGGATAAAACTGAAGTAAAACTTTAAAGCAAGAAAGCCCAGAATTGTGGATCACACCAAGAACAAGAAAGTCAAGAACCTAGAAATGGTGATATCATGTCTATAAAGAGACAATCTAATTCATTGTGAATTAGAGGGGTGAATAGAGAAGAAGAGGATTCTGAAGAGAAATTGATGAAGAACAACTTCATACAGTCCTGATCAATCAAGTTAGAGAACAGAGCTATATTTATGCGGACATCGAGCAACAAAGAAGCACAACATCACCGACCAGAAAGAAGTGGAGCAAAGGTATTGAAAGGAGACATTTATTAGAAAGGTATTATTAGCTTACAATAGATCTGAAAATTGGCAAGTTATAGTTGTATATGTGAACAGATCATTTATTGTTTTAGTTTAACCATTGAATTAGAGAAGTCTCTTAACCGAGCAGGACTTAACAATCCTTTCTATATTGAGGTACATCCCAAGGAGCATCAAAAGGTTTGGTCATGAAGATAGCATGAGATGTCAGATACCATTTGAAAAACTACACTGGGTTTGGTCCTAAAAGGTAGCATAGAGATGCCAGATATCAAGTGAAAAACTATTCTATTTAAATGCTCTAACAAGGTCACACCTAACAGTGTGTTTGTAACCTTTAACATGGTTGGCTCTTCACCGAGCTCACTTCAGAAGAGTGAAAATTTTGGGTTACCGATCCCAAGTGGGTTTTTCCCTTAACAAGGTTTCCACATTTTAATGTGTTTATGAGTCATTACTTTAGTGTTTTTCATTACATATAACTAATTTGGATTGATCGGTATACACTAAGTTATTTACTTCATTTTAGTAAATAAAAGACTGATAATTGGTAAATAGTAAGAATAAGGTTTAACAGTGAATTTTGAGCAGTAGTTATTTGTTGAGATTATTTGAAGGCATTCATCTTGTAGGACTGAAGATAACTAGAGGCTTATAATTGTGGTAATAAGTTTTTGGGTTAATTTATTGGAATATTATTTAGGCCACTAATTCACCCTCCCCCCCCTGAGTTATTCTAACAATTGGTATCAGAGCTTGTGTGCTTAGAAGGAAGGTTTCAAGACCTAAGTAAAATATCACAAGATGAGCAAACAAGATGTGCCCAAGTTGAACAAGGACAACTTTGCATCATGGCAAAGAAGGATAAGACTCCACCTATCACGTATTGGAAATGATGTTACTCAATACTTAGATTCTGAATATGTATTTCCTGCAGGACCTCACACACTTGATCAATTAAGAGAAAAGCATGAGCATAATTCTATGATGATAGAACTTGCTTCCTCACTCTTCAATGTTGAATTTGAAGATGTCAAAACTTGCACCTCTGCAAAGCAAATGTGGGACAAATTGAAGCTGGTACATGGAGGAGATGCTAATGTACTAAGAGATAAGACAGAAAGCCTAAGAGGTAAATTTGATGACCTAAGAATGAAAGAAGGTCCCTTAGTACAGTTGCAGAATAAAAGAAGTAGTCAATGCTATCTGAGGAGTTGGAGGCATACTTGAAGAAGAAATAATGGTAAGTAATATCCTAAGAACCTTACTGCCTATATATGCTATTAGAGTATCTGTTATACAAGAAATGATAGCAATAGAAAACAACAATGTCACTCTAGATAGTTTGGTTGGAAGATTGATTTCATTTGAGATGAATAACTTTGATAATAGTGTCTTACCATCTAATGAATCTGCATTCAAATATTCTTTGAAATTAAGTAAGTCAAGTCATAAAAACACTATGAAAAATGATAGTGAAAGTGATAGTGATGACCAAGATCTTGATGAGATTGAAGCACTAATGGCTAGAAGATTGTAAAGAGGCAGAGGTAGATACAAAGGTAAATTACCACTTGTATGTTTTAATTGTAAAGAGGTTGGACACTTTGCTGCTAGATGTCCAAAAAGAAGAAAAGATGACAGAAGTAATGACAAACCCTATGAAAAAAAGTTTGATAAAATTGACAACAGAGATTACCAAAGCAACCGTCAATCTGATAGAAGAGATACCCGAGACTACAAGGATAAAGGGAAGAAAGCTTGTTACCTAGCTAAGAACAGAGTTGGAGATACTGACACTGAATCTTATGAAGACATTGAGATGATATTTGTGGCCATGAAGGTTGATACAGATGAAGAAGAAAGGTATGTAGAGACTGCACTCATATCTAAGGTTAGTAAGAATGATGTCTGGACTATAGATAGTGGTTGCACTCACCACATGACCAGTGATAAACAAAAGTTTGAAACTTTTGAGTACTATAATGGTGGATCAGTAAGAATGGGTAATGACACACCTTGTGTAGTTGAAGGTAAAAGAACTATAATGTTGAATAACCTGATCAAATGTGAAAATGCATACTGGGTAAAAGGACTTAATTATAATTTATTGAGTGTTTCACAGCTGAACAACATAGGTCACCGAGTAGCATTTGATAATAAGAAGACAAAGATCTTCAATGAATCAGGAAGGTTGATCAGAACTGGTGAACAGACAAAAGGTAACCTATTCTATCTTGATTATATAAACACCGCTTGTTTAATGGCTAGAAACAAAGACATATAATTGTGGCATAAAATATTATGTCATGCAAATTTTGACAACATGATAAAGATAAGAAATAAAAACAAAGTAAGAGGCTTACTGAGCATGACAAAGTCCAAGCATATCATGTGTAAGAATTGTCAAAAAGGTAAAATGACAAAGTCTAGTTTCAAGAGAAAAACCCATACATCCAATGCTATTCTAGAATTAGTCCATATTGATCTATGTGGACCCATGAGAACAAAGAGCTACTATGGTGATAGATATTTCATTATCTTTGTTGATGATTATTCTAGAATGATGATAGTTATGTTCTTAAAATAAAAATCAAAAGCATTCAAGATGTTTAAATGGTACAAGGCTATGGTAGAAAAGCAAAGTGGTAAGGAATTGAAAAGATTAGATAGAGGATGAGAATTTGTTTCTGATGAACTCACTAACTTATGCAATGAGCATGGAATTAAAAGACACGTTTTTGCACTAAGAACACCAAAGCAAAATGGGATTGTTGAAAGCAGAAACAGATCAATTGTTGATTGTGCAAGAACACTGATGATAGAGAAAAGCATCACTCAAACATTCTGAAGGAAAGTTGTCAATATTGTTGTCTACACATTGAACAGAGTATAATTGAAGAAAGACACCAAGAAGACACCCTATGAACTATGGTATGGATACACACCCAATGTAAGTTACTTCAGAATTTTTGGTAGTCAATGTTATATTTTGAAAGATGATAGAAATGGAAATCTTGACTCCAAAGTGATGAAGGTATCTTTCTAGGGTATTCCATCGAGAAGAAGGCTTATAAATGTCTTAACAAGTCCTCTAACAAAATCATTGAAAGTGCAAATGTTAAAATAGATGAATATACAGAGAAAAATGATAAGGAAAATAGAAAAGAACCATAAGACTATGACAGGTTTGTTTACACTGAAGAACCTGACACTCTACCCGAGTAACAGTGTATCACTCTTAAGCAACAGAACATTGCACCCGAGAATCAGGGTGCAAACACTGAAATCAGGAAAATGATGCTTAAAGCGATGGAGATCAGAATGAAGGTCAAGATGACAATCAAAATGATGAACAAAGAGTTGAACCAATACTTTCCAAGTATTTCAGAAGACACCATACAGAAAACCATATCATAGGAGACAAAAAGGATGGAATGAGAACACGAAGTAAGCCACTAAACACTAGATGTTTAATTTATGTTTCTGAACCTAAATATGTTAATACTACACTAGAGAATGAAGAATGGGTCAGTGCTATAAATGAAGAGATAGAACAGATTGAGAAGAATAGTACATGGACATTAGTACCTAGACCATATGACAAGAATGTCATCGGTACCAAATGGATATTCAGAAACAAGTTGAATGAGAATGGAGAAGTCACAAGAAACAAAGCAAGATTAGTATGCAAGGGATATGCATAAGAAGAAGGTATTGATTATGGAGAAACCTTTGCACCCGTTACTAGACTAGAAGTAGTAAGAATTTTACTTGCTTATGCTGCATTCAAAGGATTCAAGGTATACCAGATGGATGTCAAATCTGCATTCCTAAATGGAATATTAGAAGAAGAGGTATACATTGAACAACTAGAAGGGTTTGTTGATCTAGACAAGAGAAACATGGTTTGTAGACTACACAAAGCCTTGTATGGATTGAAACAAGCACCTAGAGCCTGGTATGAAAGACTTCACTCCTATCTCATAAGCATAGGATTTGTAAGAACAAGTGAAAATAATAATCTGTATTTAAAGAAGATATTGATGAAAACATTTTGATTGCTGAAATATTTGTTGATGATATCATATTTGGGGGAAATGATATGTTATCTAAATCCTTTGCTAATGAAATGAGCAAAGAGTTTGAGATTTTGATGTTTGGGGAGATCAAATTATTTCTTGGTCTATAGATTCTTCAACAAGATACATGCATATATATCACACAATCCAAATACATCAAGGAAGTGTTGAAGATATTCAAGATGGAAGATTCCAAACCAGTTGGAACACCTATGGCTACTAGATGCAAGATGGCAAAGGAAGACAAATCAAATGAGGTAAATCATACCTTATACAGATCAATGATTGGAAAACTAATGTATGTTGTTCATACTAGACCAGATATAACACATGCAGTTGGAATAGTTGCAAGATTCTCTGCTAATTCCAAAGAGTCACATATGACTGTTGTCAAAAGAATTATGAGATATCTAAATAACACTGAAGAATATGGCTTATGGTATAAAAGAGAAGGCAAATTTGAGCTTCAAGTCTATACAGATGTTGATTGGAATGGAAACTTAGATGACCGAAAGAGCACAACTGGAGGAGCATTCTTCATGGGTGATAGACTTGTCACATGGATCAGTAAGAAGCAAGGATGCATCTCACAATCTACTACAGAAGCAGAATATGTGGTTGTTGCTACAAACTTCTCTAACATTGCATGGATCAAACAATTACTAGAAGGTATGAGCATGAAGATTCTTGAACTAGTGATTATATATTGTGACAATACCAGTGCAATAAACATTTCTAAAAATCTTGTCATGCATGCTAAGACTAAGCATATTGCTATCAAGTATCATTACTTAAGAGAACAAGTGCAAGAGAAAGAGGTGATACTAGAATATGTTCAATCAAAGGAACAATTAGCTGATATATTCATAAAGCCATTGCCTAAAGATACATTTGAGTACCTGAGACAAAGACTAGGGGTCTGACCCTTGTCTATTGGTCAGTAAGCTGACTAGGAGGCTACCTTAGCCTATACATAATCAAAAAATCATTCATGTTGATGCGAGCAAAATAAATGGACTGCAAAGATACATCAGTACATAGATAGGTACATATCTAAACCGGAAACAAGAGTCATTCTATTTTTGATGGATAGGGAAATTCAAGGAATATATTATTAAAATGATGAAAGGTTTGTTTGGCATTGTTGTCAAAGGGAGATAATATCAACATTATCAAGAAAGGGAGAGAGTACCCTAAGATGTAACCTGTAAGGGAGAGAATATCCAGAAGGGAGAAATATCAAGATTATATCCATTATCACATTAAGGGAGAGATTAAATCTACAAGGGTGAGAATATATACAAAAGGAGAGAAGTATCATGAGGGAGAGATGATTCATTATTATCAAAGGAAAAATAGATTATCAAGGAGAGGAACAGTCTAAGGGAGAGACAACATCAAAGACAGAATCAGAAGCTACTACATCTATCCATGAGTGAAGGGATTGAAGATTGAAGATAACACTCTGTAGAAAACAAATCTAAGCTATATGAGCTTACTGAGAGCCAGACATTTGTATTGGTTATAAAATGATAAGATTGGTAAATTGTGGAACTACAAATGATATATTTCATATTGTATTATTAATAATATAGTGTGATAATTTAGTGTGTTTCCATCAATGCCAAAGGGAGAGATTGATGAACTATAATTGATTGAATGCTTGAATATGTTAAGTTGATGATCATCGAAATACAGAAAGTTAATGCAAGACATTAAATCAATTAATGCATTGTATTGTCATTGATGTCAACTTGATATGAATCTTATTGGTCATATACACATTATATATACTTTAGGGAAATCAAATAGATAAAGTTTATGTTATCTGTAATGCATAAAAGTTCAATATTCACAAAGTGACAACAAACACCGACGGGAAGTGCACCCCGACGGTCAGAGAAACCCGAAAGTGAAAGTCACAGTGATACCCGACAAAGAAACCTGACAAGCATTACCAATGACAAGAATCATAGTATTACCCAACGGAATTGCCCGATAGACATACCCGATGAAGATACCTGAAAGACAGACATACCTGACAGAGAAACCTAAGGAGAACTAAAGTGTTGACTGACAAGAACTGAAGTTCAGAAATGAAAAAAGACTTAGCTGGCAAGAGCTAAAGATGGAGTTAACTGGTTGTTAATATTTTTTTCATCGACAAGTTAAAGCCAGAGGATAAGTGAAAGATTTAAAGCTATTTTATTCCAGTTGTCAAGGAGAAATATACAGGATAAAACTGAAGTAAAGCTTTAAAGCAAGAAAGCCTAGAATTGTGGATCATGCCGAGAACAAGAAAGTCAAGAACCTAGAAATGGTGATATCATGTCTATAAAGAGACAATATAATTCATTGTGAATTAGAGGGGTGAATAGAGAAGAAGAGGATTTTGAAGAGAAACTGGTGAAGAACAACTTCATACAATCCTGATCAATCAAGTTAGAGAACATAGCTATATTTTTGCGGACACCGAGAAACAGAGAAGCAGAACATTGCCAAGAAGAAAGAAGTGGAGCAAAGGTATTGAAAGGAGACATTGATCATAAAGGTATTATGATCTTACAATAAATATGAAAATCTACAAGTTATAGTTGTATATGTGAACATATCATTTATTGTTTCAATTTAACCATTGAATCAAAGAAGTCTCTTAACCGAGAAGGACTTAACAATCCTTTCTATATTGAGATACATCCCAAGGAGTATCAAAAGGTTTGGTCATGAAGATAGCATGAGATGTCAGATACCATTTGACAAACTACACTGGTTTTGGTCATAAAAGGTAGCATAGAGATGCCAGATATCAAGTGAAAGACTATTCTATTTAAATCCTCTAACAAGGTCACACCTAATAGTATGCTTGTAACCTTTAATAGGGTTGGCTCTTCACCGAGCTCACTTTAGAAGAGTGCAAATTTTGGGTTACTGGTCCCAAGTGGTTTTTCCCTTAACAGGGTTTCCATGTTAAAAATTCATGTGTCAATGTGTTTGTGAGTCATTACTTTAGTGTTTTGTATTACATATAACTAATTTGGATTGATCAGTATACACTAAGTTATTTACTGCATTTTGGTAAATAAAAGACTACTAATTGGTAAACAATAAGAATAAGGTTTAACAGTGAATTCCGAGCAGTGGTTATTTGTTGAGATTATTTGAAGGCATTCATCTTGTAGGACTGAAGATAACTAGAGGCTTATAATTGTGGTAATAAGTTTTTGGGTTAATTTATTGGAATATTTTTTAGGCCGCTGATTCACCCCCCCCCCCCCCCCCCTTCTCAGTTATTCTAACATGATACAATGTATGAGCCTTCAAATTAAATCATGACCCTAACTCTAATAGACCCAAACCCAATTGACCCTTTACCCCTTGTCCAACCTGAGTTAATTGATTGGGAGCAACTTAAACCACCTAACATACCAATATTCCAAAGTGACCATTCCTGATCTATATACCTAAATAAGGCCAAACCTTCTTTCACTAATGAACCATATCAAGAAGAAAAAAGCAAGGAAGGTGTCAAATTTCTTTGTCAAAATGAAAAATGAAAAAAATGGAAAGATCTAGCGGTGAAAACCATTATGTGGCAGTGATAGATCATGAAAAAGTAAAAACAAATGATGAATTCGAAGGTGAAACCCCAATTGTGGCACTTAAGGATGAGAAATTTGACACTTTACCTAAGCATTATGAAGAGAGATCACCTATTTTGACAGAACCCACATAAAAATGTCAACATTGGAAGTGAAGCAGAACCAAAGTTCATTCACCTAGCAACATCTTTAACCAAAGAAGAAAGGCAAGAATTTATTGAGTTTTTCAAGGACGAACAAGTAAACTTTTCATGGTCATATGCAGACATGCCCAAATTAGACCTAGATCTCATCATGCATCATTTGAAGATATCACCCGCGATTAAGCCAGTTAAGCAAAAGTTGAGGAAAATACATCCCCGTATAGCTCTATTGGTCAAAGAAGAATTGAAGAAGCTTTTAAATTTTGGTTTTATAAGAGTCATTGCTTGTGAAAAATGGATCTCAAACATAGTGCCAGTATCAAAACTAGATAAAAGCATATACGTGTGCACATATTTTAGGGATCTAAACAAAACCCGCCCTAAAGATGACATCCCTTTACTAAGTATTGACACAGTAGTAGATTTAACAATAGGACACTCAATGTTTTCACTTATGGATGGTTTTAGTGGCTACAATCAGATAAAGATAGTTCTAGAAGATCAAGATAAAACTACATTTACATGTGCTTGGGGAATCACCTGTTGAAATGTAATGCCCTTTGGGATCAAAAATACTGGAGCAACATACCAAAGAGCCATGACCATAATATTTCATAATATGATGCGTAATTTCATGGAGGATTATGTGGATGATATCTTAGCAAAGTCACATACCCAAATTGAACACTTTCCTATTTTAGAGAAAAATTTCACAAGATTAGAGACATTCAAAGTAAGGTTAAATCCAAAAAATGTTCTTTTGGAGTTTGATATGGAAAAATACTTGGGTATATTGTCTCAGCAAAAGGCATAGAGGTTGATCCAGCAAAATTCAAAGCTATTATGGAAATGGGGGCACCTAGAAACATCAACCAATTGAGATATGTACAAGGGAGGATACAATCAATAAGGAGGTTTATCTCACAATTGGTGGAAAATTGTCACTCCTTTACTAAATTATTACACAAAGACATCTTATTTAAATAGGATACTCAATGCGAAGAGTATTTTGCACTTTTAAAGAAATATCTCATGAATCCACCCATTTTGATGCCACCAATCCAGGGAAATCCTTTATTACTCTACATTTCAACCACAAAAAGATCATTGGGAGTTTTACTAGCACAAGAAGATGAAAATGGAAAAGAAAAAATAATCTACGTTCTTAGTAGAACCTTGATAACACATGAGCTCAATTATACTTTTACAGAAAGGGCATGCCTAGTGGTTGTGTTTGCTTCCCAAAAACTATGACACTATATGCTAGCGCATAAGATAAAGCTCATTGCTAAGATAGACCCTCTCAAACATATTCTTAGTAAAACAACACTAACAAGAAGGTTGAATAAATGTGTCATGGTCTTAAGTAAATTCAACATTGAATATGTAGACTAAAGGGCTATCAAAGGGAAAGTCATAGCATATCAGTTAGCAAAAGATCCATTAACAAGTGAAGAACCCATACATATTGAATTCCTGGATGCATCTATTCTCAACATTGAAGTCAAAACATAGACATTATACTTTGATGGGTCATATGCTCAGCATGGCTCAGGGGCAGGCATACTCCTTATTGCACCACAAGGTTACACCATTCCTAAATCATAAAAACTCTTGCTCCCATGCATGAATTACATAGCATAGTATGAGGTACTTGTGATTGGCATTAGAACGGCCTTAGAACATAGAGTGACAAAATTATAGATTTATGGTGATTTCCAATCAGTGATCAATCTAATTAATGATGATTACAAAATAAAGGATGAAAAGCTAATACCTTACAAAAGGATGGTAGATGATCTCAAGAAACATTTTTTCATGATGACTTTTGAACAAATTCTAAGAGGTGAAAATAAGGCAGCAAATGCAATGGGTACATTGGCCTCTCTTCTACAAGTACCAGATCAAAATGCTAAATATGAATTCTTGGTGGAAGAAGTGGCGAAGCATGCTTATGACTTACTTGCATCCCAAATAATTTTCCTACCGGTGGGTAATGATTCCCCTTTATATGGTCCCATCTACACTTATCTCAAAGACAATACCTTACCTATGGACCAGTCTCAAAACCAAAAAAGAAAATTTATAAGACAAGCCTCATGTTATACCCTTGTATCTGACACATTATATCACAAAGGCATTGACAGGATTATACTTAGATGTTTAGAGAGCGAGGAATTGAAAGCCACCTTACAAGACATTCATGAGGATATATGTGGATCACACTTCAGTGGGTTTACCATAGCTAATAAACTTCTTAGGATGGGATACTATTGGCCAACAATGTAAACAAATTCTTGTCGATCTATAAAGCTTTGTCAGAAATGCCAATATCATGGGAGCCTAATACATGTACCAACCCAAGAGTTGCATCTATTTACCACACCTTGGCCCTTCTATTAATGGGGGGTTTGATTTGATAGGGATGATATATTCTCCTTCATCTAATGGTCAGAAGTATATCATAATTGCAACTAAGTACTTTACAAAATGGGTTAAAGTCACACCCTTATCAACTGCTATAGGAAAACAAATATCCATGTTTATCGTGAACTATATAATTTGTAGATATGGTATTCCACATGCCATAATAACAGATAATGGAAAGCAGTTTTAAAAAAAGGATGCCAAGGAATTGTGTGAGAAATTCAATGTCATTCAACATTTCTCCTTAATATACTACCCTCAAGGAAATGGTCAAGTTGAAGCTTATAACAAAAACATCCTCAAAATTCTCAAGAAAACAGTTGATGATTCCGGTAGGCATTTTCATATTCAATTGAATCCAACATTGCGGGCCTATAAAAAAATCATTAGAACACCAACAAGAGGAACACCATTTCACTAGTTTATGGGGCCGAAGCAATTTTACCTTTAGAAGTGGAAATTCCATCCGTAAGAGTCTCATTACATGACTTATTGACATAAGAGGATTATAGGGTTTCCAGGTTACAAAAACTATAATTGCTTGAAGAATATCAAACCCAAGCATATGATCATATCAAGGTCTACCAAAAGATAATTTCACAAAATTACAATAAGAAGGTCAAATCTAGAGACTTTCGAGTTGGAGATCTAGTCCTAAGAGAGAATCCAAGAAATCAATTAGAAAGAGAAAAGAAAGTAAAATTTGAGGCAAATTGGCTAGGACCCTTTTTTGTGGCATCATCCTGTAGAACAAGAACCTACAAACTAGCTACTTTTGATGGAGATGAGATTCAATAACCCATAAATAGCACACACCTAAAGAGGTTTTTTTTTACTTAATTCAGATGAAAGAGTATCTATCCAAAGAGTATAATATAAAAGAGTATTAGATGAAAGAGCATCATGTTATATAGCAAAAATTGATCATGAAGAAATCCAAAAACATCACAAAAAAAAAGAAAATGATAAAAGTGCCTTAGTGAAAACCTAGCAATAGGCGCCTTGGTGGCAAAAAAAAGCAAATCAAAAGAGAAAAATGCAATAAACCCAAGTGGAAAAAACTTGGTAAACATGCACTACTTGCCCTAAGTTAAGCCAAGCCTAGTCGCATTAGCATTTACATTTCCCATCCTTGTATATATCCCACTACATTCCATCATTTGTACATAGCCATAATAAACCCTCAAAAGTCTCAAAGCTGCATTTGTACATAAAAGCTTTCGTCGTGGTTTTGAAAGTTGCCTTGGTCCCTTATTGTTGTCAAATCTAACTTGGGGCACAATTAAAATTCAAGGAGATCATCAAGGAAACAAACACATGTACAACTCCAACACACTTTATCAAGAATAAAAATCACAACCTTTGACAATTTATGATCAATCCAAACATCAAATTTCAAACATTCAAACACTTGACCCATGCCAAATTCAAAGCTAAGCACATCAAAAGATAAGCTACAACATCAAAATCAAACAATGTGAACAAGGAACAAAATGGATGAAACTTTTTCTAAGAAAATGGATTGACAAACAAATAAAAAAGATAGTTCAATGATGTTTCTTGATTTTTGTATCATGTCTTTTTATCAAATCGATGTTGTATTTAGACTAGATAAGCAATGATGAAGACGTGATATTTTCTTGATTTCTGCTTGTGAGGTTGATTCCTAGAAATATGCAAGTTAATCTAATGACATGATCATCAAAGAATCATCGAGGACATTTGTATACGAAAGGGATAAAATCTTTTTCTATTTACGCAAACGGATACCTTGGACACTTAGATTGTTCATATCTTAATGCCAAAATCCACTTGCAATATTGAATCTGACAAATGTGGTATTCATACTCCCATGGTTTGCAAATATAACTAGTGAGGGTTGTACCAATGTCAATTTTGAAATCCAAAGCAAGAGCTAAATTCATACCATCATGGTTGAAAATCTAACCAATGAGGGTTGTAGCACTTTCATGTTCCAAAAAGCTCGATGATGAAAATAGCAAAAATAAATGCCTCCAGGGATAAGTGACAATCTTAGTTGCATTTTGCATTCATTTTAGATTAATCTTGCATTATAGTTAGTATGGTATTTTTCAAAAGGGGGTGGGGGTGGGGGTAACAATAAAAAAAGAGGATTAATCAAGGTCACATCATCAAAAAATTTCTTTTAAAGATTGATTATATTGGACCTTAACAACAAAATTAATACATTTCCAATTTGACATTTTCATTTCATTTAGTCTTTAGGGTTCATACATAAATTATTTTCATTAAACATTATTAAGTCGAGAGGCTTCTTACAATGACATCAATTTTGGTTGTAAACATTTAGACGTTTTGAAAAAAATGATGGTTATTTACATGTCTTAATGATATGTTTTTTTTAAAGGCCATTTGTTTAGTCCTCATAGCAGTTAAAATGGGAAATGTAAGGTCATGCATGACAATAGTTAGATGAAGAGTCTCCCGTTACATTACAATCAATGCCAAATCATGTCATTCCTACTGTAATTGTTATAATTAAATCGCTTTAAAATAAGAGGTGAGATTACATTCTCTGAATAAAAATACTTATATGCAACAACATTAGAAGGGAAACACAAAATGGGTGGGAAAGAATAGAATAAAAGATCTCAAATCCTTTCATGTAAGTTTGTCTTAGTGTTTCTCCTCTTTGGCACATCATTTTTCTTCACTTTCTCTATTTTAGTTACATTCTACTTTTCATTCAAGCAACTGATAGAAAAAGGTCACAATAAAAAAAGTACTAGTTTTGGTGTTGTGTTTGCAATCTTTTGTAATTTTTTTTGCTCTCTTGAATATTGATGCAAGGAGGACTCACACAAATTTCATGTCGATGTCGATCTCTAATAACAAGATTTCCATCTTCTCCTAATCGTATTGCCCGTAAGTTTCTTCTCTCTCTTTTCTATACATATTTGCCCATTTTAAGTAATCGATCAAATCTAATAGTAGCTTATGGTAACATAAATTGCATGAATAATTTTGGGGAAACGTACATCATATAAAAGGTTTTCCTAACCATACTGAAATAAGATAACTATATGCAGATTTGTAGTTAGTTTAGATAGCTACACAGATAAATATCACTATGAATTCTTGGTGGAGGAAGTGGTGAAACCCACTTACAACTTACTTGAATCTCAAATAATTTGCGTACTTGTGGGTCATGATTTCAACACATTGTATCACAAAGGTCTTGACATAATGCTACTTAGATGTTTAGAGAGCGAGGAATCAAAAACTACATTACAAGAAACTTGTGAGGCCGTCTGTGGGTCACACTCTAGTGGGTTTACCTTAGCTAAGAAACTTCAAGTGGTTTATTTAGCTCCGTAGTTATCTAAATTAACTACAAATCCACATAGAGTTATCTCATTTCAGTGTGATTTGGAAAACCTTTTATATGATGTACATTTCCCCAAAATTATTCATGCAATTTTGGTTACCATAAGCTACTATTAGATTTGATCGAATACTTGAAATGGGGCTTTAGAAAAATGAATGCAGGAATTTGAAGATTTGAATAGAAAAGAAAGAGAAGAAACTTATGAGCAATACGATTTGGAGAAGATGACAATCTTGTTATTGGAGATTGACATCGACATGAAATCTGCGTGAGTCTGTCGTGCACCAGTATTTAGGAAAACAACAAATATACACAAGATTGCAAACACAACACCAAAACCAATACTTTTTACCAATTGCGACCTTTTCTATCAGCTGCTTGAATGAAAAGTAGAATGTAACTGAAACAAAGAAAATGAAGAAAAATGATGTGCAAAAGAGGAGAAACACTGAGACAAGCTTACATGAAAGGATCTGAGATCTTTTATTATTTTATTTCCCACCCATTTCGTGTTTCCCTTTTAATGTTGTTGCATATAAGTATTTTTCTTCAGAGAATGTAATCTCACCTCTTCTTTTAAAGCGCTTCAATAGTAACAGTTACTATAGGAATGACATGATTTGGCACCGATTGCAATGTAACATGAGACTCTTCATTTAACTTTTTCCATGCATGACCTTACATTTCCCATTTTAACTACTATGAGGACTAAACAAATGAATTTAAAAAAAATCTCATTAAGACATGTAAATAATCGTCAATTGTTTTTTTAAATGTCTAAATGTTTACAACCAAATTTGATTAAGAAACCTCTCGGCTTAATTAACCAATCATCTTTGAATTTTTTTCAACTTGTACACATTTTGTATAGTTGTAAAATTTATAAATATTTAAATAATTTAAACTAGCAGTCACATGCTTTTGTGCATGCAACAGTGCGTCGATAGGAAATTAGATTTTCAAAAATGCGAAATGACTACTTAATAATGTACATAATGTAATCTAAAAATTATAGATGAAAATTCAAATATTTGTTTTTAACATACAATTGAAAAGAGAAATAAACAAAAAAAATCAATTACCTTCAAATTAATCAAAAACTTTAGAACTTTTATCAGTTCCAAATTTTTGTAAACATGCTCAAAATGATTATGGAAATAATAGAAAAAACATGCAAAAGTGTTGAAGATCAGCAAATATGGATGGGAAAAAATAGATATTTGTAAGATTGAAAACAACAACCAGAAAATATGATGACATGTAACTGATTGAATGTTTGACAATGTTAAGTTGAAGATGATGCAAGACATTAAATCAGTTAATGGTTTGTATTGTCATTGATGTCAACTTGATATCATTTGTATGGTCATATACATAATGCCAAAGACTTCAAAGAATCAATGGAACATAGGTTATGCTTTCAGAAATGCATAAAAGTCAAGTATTCACCAAGTGATAGACTACATCGACAGAGTGCACACCATCGGTAAAGACAGAGATAAAGTCACAGTGATACCCGACGATCAGAAGACAGTGTTGCCTGACGAAGCAGAATCACAGGATGCCCAATGAGTTAAAAATAGTGTTGCTCGACGAGCAAGATCCAATGATGCCTGACGGATGGAGATCCCGAAGCTAACTAAAGTTGTACCGACGAAACTGACAGTTGTCACCAGCGACGAACTGCAGAATTGACCGACAGAATAGAGAGATCAAAAAATGATAAAATATCTAGCTGGGAGAGCTTAAAGATAGACTTAATTGGTTGTTTTATTCTACCACAGTTAAGTAAGTGATTTAAAGATGATTTATATAGCTGGCAAGAAGATAAATATGAGATAAATCAGGAGTTAAAGCCGTAAATCAATTTGACTGGATTATCTTTCACGCCAAGAATCAAGAACCAAGAATCAAGAAATATCATGTCTATATAAGAGACAAGCATAATTCATTTCCGTAAGCAATTAGATACACGAGGGAGTGAATTGATAGAAGATGCTGAAGAGAAACTGATGAAGGTTAAATTTCATACAGTCCTGATCAATCAAACTAAGAGAGAGCTAAAGAATTCTGCAGACACCGACACACAGTGAAGCACAACATCACAGAGCAGAAAGAATGAAGAACAAAGGAATAGAATTGATACATTGATCAGAAAGGTATTGTACGTAAATAGATCTGA
>MU223784.1:2236086-2252300 GCA_018584345.1 Thuja plicata | reverse complement strand
CCTAGTTGGTTGACCCTAAAGTGAGGGTTTGGTAGATAGACAAGTAGATATATTGATGAGACCAAATAAAGTTGATAATTGATTGTATTTTAACCTTTATAAATACTGTTTGTGGTCATAGGACCCTAGAGACAAGAATGGTTAGGAGTTCCTTTGTTGGGCTAGGTTAATTAGGTCTAGATGCAAGTGAAATCAGCAATAAAAGTCTTCACCATTCAAGGAATGAGGTCTTGAGATTGAGATGGGTTTTGTAACTCCAAAAAGGGTATTTGGAAAGTTAATTAATTTACCAAGTTGTTTGGAAACATTTCATGTAATTTGCAGATTTCTGTCTGGACAGGGCTAGGCAGGCCTAGAAGGGCTAAAGTGTGAAATAGTGAAAGATGAGTTGTTTGGAGTTGGTGAAGAGTTAGATCATGGTAGTTAGACCATGATAAGATGACTCAAGGTATTGGGATCTCTAACTTCCAAATGGAAAATGTCAAAGTGCCCATCAAATTCACATATGATTCTGATGACCATCCTGATGATAAGTGGCACATCAATGCTCTTCCCCTCATCAAGGGAATAAAGATAAAAGATGTTGTGGGTAAAGACATAAATAAGGCACCAAGCTTCAAAGGCCTGAAGACATACCAAAAAAACACAGTAACATTCAAAAATAGGAAGTTTTAGCTAGTTTTCAATATATATTTATACAATGCCAAGTTTTAATTTATTCTTATCCTACATGGCAATTTATGCAAATTACATCTCTAGTAGGTATTCTAGAATTTTGTCTCACCAGTGACCCAGCTGCAACCATAGCATTTTTATCCAAGACGACTCCATCAAGTAGAGTAGCACCCATGCCAACAAATGCCTCATCCTCAATGGTGCACCCATGTAGCACAACACCGTGACCTACCTAAAGCATGCAAGCATGTCAAACAAACATATAAATTCTTATTATAACTCACTAAATCAGCTACAAATATAAATTACACAGATCATTAAATAGTCAAGACAACTGCAAACATCCCTCCAAATTTATTGAAAATTTAAAACAAAAAGGTAAGAATATCCTCCACCCCCAGACGAATTTTTTCACAAATCAGAAATCGTCATCAGCAAAATCTTGCCACTTCAAATATTTATATTTAATGCAAGAGACTTGAAAAAGAAAAATAGAATAGGTTCTACAACTGTCATAAGCTACTTGAACTAGATAATTGATCCACATTATAAAAAAAGTACTCTATTGAACATGTCAATCTCTCAAATGCTAGTTAGATGTGTAACATATGCAGTCCATGCCACATATTGTCACTATACAAGCGAGGCTCTTCATGCAATTAATTGTAGATTTATGCATGGAGAAATTTAACAACAAAATATGGTAGTCACATTTATCATGATATAAGAAGCCTAACACATTTAGAGGCTCTGGAAGAATTAAAATGGTTCTAGAAAGAGAACTAGGAGAAATCAAAAGTAGTCAGTAGATGCATTTATAAATTAATGAAAAGCAACTGTAATATAATTGCATACCAATTGTAACTTTACTCCCAATAATTGTAATATTAGAGAAAGAATGACCTTTAGATAATGATTCTTTTGAGAGGTTATCCGCTTTCATTTCAGCTTTATATATTTTTCCCAAGAGAGTTACTTTGGTAGAAGTTTGTATTGGAACTCTTTTAGATCTATATGCCTCTAGTGGCTTGTAGTCTCCTCCTGCCAAATGGAGCCAATAAAAGTTCCTAGATAAAAATTTTGTGTTTGACTTATCTAGAATCTTGAGGAGAAGAAAATTAATAGCGTTAGCATTCTTTCTCTTTGGATACTCCATTTCAAATATTTGAAGTGTTTTTGTTTATGGCACTGATATTCTTTTACTGAGTTTGTGGTTCGGGCAGCTCCCTTCCAGTTCACATACTAATGTATCTACTATAACTCCTGAGTGAGGACTTGATGTCATATTCACAATCTGAAAAATAAAAATGAAGGTTGATTCCACATGTTTCTAAGATCAATTGCTGGAAGGAAAAATAAAAATAATGAGGATACAGATAAAAAATAATTGGTGACCTTAAAGTTACCTCAACAAAATATGTTGCTAGTTTTAGTTGAACATGAATAGGCTCTGCAACAAATGGGCCCTATAGAATCCTACAGTCTGATCATGAAAATGGTCATAAAATTGACCCCTTAGACTTCTCTTTATTGGATATTTGACTCTTAACAGTGTATCTTTAATTCTTGGTAAATTAAATTAGTTTGTAACTCAAAATGTTGACTCAATAAATTCTTACATAATCAAAATCAGAAGCACATAAAACATTTTGAATAGACTATAGAAATCAGCTAACACTTGATTAAGTTTGCAATCGTGAGATAAAATTAGCATGTCTATAATATAATTTAACAAGGAATAAAATATACATATGAGATGCAAAATGATAGGTCATTGAAATTACTTGTAGCAAAATTTGACATCATACGGGATTGGACTTGTAAAAACTGCTTTTGTTGTTCCATAGAATTTTGTTGTTGTTGCTGCAGTAAACCAGAAGAACTGTGAAGCCTTGGCTGAAGTTCCTGTTATGCAAGATTTGACTGCAATAGCACTTGTTGATGTTGTTGCAATTGTTGAGGCTAAGGTTGGAGCTTGGAGAGGAGTTTCTTCTGTTGTGTCTATTGCTTCAACTGGTCTGACTGTGATGGTAACAATGATGATGATGCTTGTTGTGTTTGTTGCTGTTGAGAATTTTTGGTTTGCAGAAGCTGCTGTAAATGTTGTTGTTGTTGTTGCTGCTGCTGCATATTTGAAACATTGGTGAGGGAAGGTGGTTGCTGCTGAATAATAGATGGTTGTTGTGTAATAGCTTGTTGCAACTGTTGATGTCTAACAACAGATTATTGGTGTTGATGTAGGAGAGATGGAGAAGTTTGTTGTAAAGTGGATGGTTGAGTTTGTTGAAGGACTGCTTGTTGAATAGATGGTTGAGAATGCTTCATGAGTGATTGTTGAGTTGATTGAAGAGATGGTGGTTTTACTGGTTTTAGGATAGACTTTTGTGACAGTGGGAGCTAGTTTCATTGCACAAGTTGTTGGTTTTGGATATGTTGATGCTGAAATTGTTTCTATGGCTACTGAAGCATTGATGGTTGATGTTGTGACTATTGTTGAAGCCTTTGTTGGAAAATATCTTGTTTTTGTTGCAATTTCTATTGTAAGAGTTGATGTTGGACATGTGACTGGTGTTGTGGAATCACTTTCTATTGATGTTGTTGTTGCCTTGTTTAAATCTGGCTCGAAGCACTTACAAGAACATTTTGAGCTAAACCTTGGCCTATGGAAATGTTTATTGAATTTTACGTGCCAAAACATTGTCCACCTGTACTTTGAGATAAGCTTGAAAGTTGATATTGAAGACAAGGTAGAAGCCAAAGTAGTTGCACTCTGCATTCCACCAGCACTCGTGTAGTTTGGAAGATTTTGTTTTAGTTGTTGTTGCAATTAAGATTGACCAGTCAGTGGAAAATCATTTGCTAATGTCTGTAATGGGTTTCTTAGCTATGGTGATATCATAGGTCCTGCCAAAATGTTTAAATATTCAAAAGAGAAGGAAAAAACTATAATGTCAACCAAATTCTCAGTGAAATATTGATGTTAACACAAGAAGCTGTGCATTTTGTTATAGACATCAGAGTAATGGTACAAAAATATAAAGATGCACTAAGCGGTAGAACCATTAGTGTTAAAATATTAGCTTTCTGTAAGATTTTGCACCAGGATCCAAAGGCTTCTAGCTGCTACCACCAGAACTAATTGGCAAAGTATTTGCTCAAAGAACCTGGATTTTTGTTTCCAATGATATCAACTTTGTAGAAATTCTCTGTAGATAATCTTGTTGCAGAATTAAAAGGATTAGCACATAAAAACATACACATGATAATGAAATATCCATCATGATTAGAAGGCAAATACCTATCTAGCTCAATTATTATATTACGGACTTAGAAGGCAAATGCCTATCTAGCTCAATTATTATATTGGGGACTTTCTAAATCAACATTCACATTAAATTACATTAAGTTAGTCAGTTAATGTGAAGATTAGGTCGAGGAAACTTTAAGATTAAAATCAGGATAAATTTAATCACACTATTCACAAGGGAAGACACTTGGTTCAATGGAAAAGTCCATGTTGTAAACACCTAGTTGGTGTTGAGTTAAAATCTTCTTCAATACAAAAAAAGAAGTTTATATTATATGATATATACATAAATTGTTTTCTTCCTAAATTCAGTCGTTTGTCTTCATATATTTTTAAACAAATTGAATTGTATCATCTTTTATCACTCATTATTTTCACTCTTTCTAAAGTGGTAACTAAAAGATGGAGATATAACCATACTGTATTAATTATTAACAAGAAAGCTCAAAGGAAACAAAAAAATTGAGATATTAGCTACAGCTATCAGAAAGAAACTCAAACATTAAAAACACTGAAATCTTGATTACAATAAAATTTGACAGTCACAAATGGAATAAACATTCCACAAAAAATTCATAATTTTTTTTAGATATACTAGAATACAAGAAACACACTTGGTCTGCATCATCAATGTAAATCTTCTCTTCAAACCACACAACAATATTTTTAAGATCATCCACGCCTTCAGAACCTCTGATTGGCATGTGTTTTGGAGAGTATCCATTCTGCACATAAATATCCACATGACCTTAACTAATTTCCATTAACAAACAAGCCAGTTCCAAGCACTTTTGCCAAATAGAATGCAATAATATATTGCTTGTGAGAACAAATCTTTGCAAGAGAAAACAAGCAGGTGAGGGGAATCACTAGCACAGAATGGACAAAAATGTCATATAGCCAGCATTTAAAAATAATGAACACATCAGGAAAATTAATTCACAAAACATATACACATTTTTGATTCAAAATTTAACAATAATCAAATATATGTATCAACCAGTTATATATTGTGTTGTGTTCCTAAATGAATTGCAGGATAATCAAATGCAGAAAGTACTGAATAACATGATGAAAATAACAAAGAATGGAAGAGCCTTCTCATCCATAATAACCTTGAATTTTTTTAGTAGACTCAGTGAACTTTCATTTACATTTGGCTTTGAGTCAGATGACCATGGCACGTGAGAGAAAATGGAAGCCCTAGTAGACTGTGACAGTAAAATTTCAGTATTTGGACAATAAACAAGTTTGTTTGATCAAATAAATGTTGTGTAAGGGTTTATAATAGATGATGAATGTTTGTTAAGGGTTAAGATAATGAAATGAATAGTTTGAAGCATTGAATTCGTGATCTAATGAAGATGGACAACATATTTTTTTGGGAAATAGAGTTTATAACTATCAAAGAAATGACAGTCAGGTCTTTGATTGAGTTATTGTTCTTTTGAGTAGCCTTTGTTCATAAAATCACTTAGAGATGGAAGCACTGAAGGTATTTAATGACTCATTCATGTCCTCGGATCAATATTGGATAACTGTACTTAGCATGTAGACAACAAATATAATCTTTCTTCCAAGGGACGGTGTCCAGGGTTGATGGAAGTTGTTATTGTTGGTAATGACCTTATTGATTTTGTTTATGGGTGTCCAGGGTTGATGGAAGTTGTTATTGTTGGTAATGACCTTATTGATTTTGTTTATGGTCTAATGATTTGGATATGTTGTTGATAGACAAAAGGAATATTGAATGATATGTGGGTGAATCAATATTCATGATTATTGAATGTGGAAAGGCACCGTAATGAATAACTTTTGTGTGCAGACAGTGTAAGATTAGTCTACTGGTTTTGTTGATCAGAGCTAGTAGAATGTGGACTAGGACAGAGGATCATGGCGATGACAATGCTTCATTTATAATGTCAATACTAATGCTTGAAATTGCAAGGGTATGAAGAGTTACTAATGATATTGCTTGTGGACAACATTGTGAGATCAGAGTGTAAGGACCTTGAAGAAGTAAAGGTGATTTGAATTTAGACTCTAATGAAGGAGTGTTTGGACCTATTTTTTGAACATTTCTGTGATGTCCCATGGTGTTTATCACGTGGTATAAACCAATTATTTGATATTATTAACAAGGGTTGAATGTCTCTTTGAAGTTTTAGTTTGATAGGATTGAGGAACCTATCATATATGTTATTGGTTCGGTGATTTCATGCTTTAGAAATATTCTTTTTCCTGTAGTGATTTGTTCTTATGGGGAAATGAATAGATGGATCAAAAGGATCCTATGAGTTGATTGGTGTTCCAGGTTATTCTACATCAATTTACTTATAATTTCCAAGTCTTTATCAATATACTTGGGCTTCAACAATACCTAGAAATTTGAACACCTTAGAAATTTATTCAAAATTCATTATCTGTCCATTTCGTCAAAACTTTAATTCCAACATTACAAGCCAACAACACTTAACCACATAATCTATTTCATTACATATGAGTTACTTTCATTAAACTGTTTACATCTTTTGTAGTGTCATTACGATAAAATTCTTATGAACATCAGTAATACGCCAAGTACATCTCACAAAGTGCATAAATAAGAGTGAAATTTGAGAACTAGTATCCAGTGGAATCCAAGAAAAAAAAATGTTATTGGAGATCAAATCCATGTAAAAAATGATACAAGACATAACATCCATGCAAATAAAGCATAAGAGAATATTTGTTCTAGTTCAGTTGGCTACATTGCTAAGAGATAAGATATAACCTATTTTGGAAAATAGCAACAAGTAAAGGCATGTAAAAAACCTAAAAGGTTTACTATAAGAATTTCTTGATTGCTTTAGTTAGGCAAAAATTAATTATTCAGGAAGAATTCGTTGCCTACATATATGGAAAGTCATATTTTGAACTGTATGAAGATTTGGAATGAAATAAGATAACTTACACTTAACTTCAAAGAAAGGTTTTTTTGTAAACAAAGAATGGATCACCTATAACTTAGGACTTTTATGTTTATTGGTTGTAATCAGAGCCAAATTTTGCTTCTTATTTCTAGAAAAAAAGTCAAATAAATTTATTCCTTCCGATATCAGTAATTTATATTTTACAATTCCAGTTGAGATTTATCCAGTTTTTATTTGGAACTTCTATGGCACACCATTATGAGCATCTACAACAAAGGTATGAGCACATTTTTAATCATTTACAGCCACTTACAAGAATTTTCAGTGGAGCTTTAGTCTTCATAAGAACGATGTACTGGCAGTTTGATGAAACAACTAAAGATTTATAATTTCCTTCACTCTTCATTCAGTTTATTTAAAAATTCATGGTTTAATTTTTGTTAAAGAAGATTGCATGGAGAATTTTTTCCAGTTGTTGTACCAAGGATAGATTGTCAAAGGTAATTTCTAGAGATGATGAATGATATATTTTGTACCAAGGATGGATTTTTTCCCTAACAATTTCAGTTCTCCAAAATGGGAGATTTGGAACAGAGAATGGACATAGAACAAAGGATAGAAGAATTTTCATTTAACTTACTTTCAAATCCATCACCTTTGAAACATCTTGAAACCAAAGTTTTTCTCTATTGTATCTTTATTTACAACTTTTTCTTAATAAAAAATAAGATTAAGAGATGGTAAATGGGTTTGTCATTCATGAGCCAAGCTTCGATGCATGCTGAAGACAGGTTACAACTCACAGCTAGGGATACATCAACAACTAGGGAAAATGGGAAAACCTTGAAATCACCCGCTCCATAATTTTTTGTGGAATGTTTCAAGGAAGAAAAGGAAAATGCCATTGATAAAAACCAGGCAAAATTTTTCTATTATTTCTATTTATTTAATATCTTTGGCCAACAGTTTATTACAACTTTAAAGACTCGCATGTGTGAGCAACTTTTGTCCTGCTCAAGTTCCAGTTTGAGCCGAGCATTGTCTGTTCCAGCAGAAGCCACTACATATGATGATATGAATTCTAGATAACCTATGTTTGCAGAAGAGGCCTTTCACCACAACTTTGTCATCTAAGGACAACATACTTAAAAATGCACATAAAAATGCACATTGAACCAAATAGTATGAAAAATACTCATTTGGCATACCTCATCAAACTTGGCCATCCACTTAAAAATTGATTTCCTAAAATAATGTTTGACATACTTGTACAACAAATGTGACTCAATAACCCTCTTCTATAAATCCAAAGTTTAGCCCATATTTCAAAATGCAAACCTAAACCTTCAACTAAACAAAATTGAAAAATTTGAAACCTACTGTATCAGAATCAGACAAAGAATATAAAATTGTAGAGGGAATTTAAAACATAAAGTTAAATATAATTTTAAAAGCTTGGTTGGCAAGGTCTCAAGCTTGTGTCATAATGGTTTTAACAACTGGGATCATACTGATGTATTGACTAGTATATGTATGCATTTTAGCTTCATAAACAGAAATCATTATATGACACGACCACTAGTAAACACATATATATGTTCATGCTCCTATGATGACATAATTTATAAGACATTTTCTATTTTTAATTTACCTTGTCCCATCAGCACTATACATCATTGTTGGACACCATTTTCCAGGAGCATCATAGTCTACCCTCGAACCCGCATTGTCATATAACCAGGCTTTAATTTTTCCATCAATGGCCGTGGAAAAGATAAACTGCAAAATGAATACTTTTTCTCAGACACCCCACTACTAGGATAAATAAGCCAATAATTGTGTATAAATAATTAAAATAATTATCTATAGCAACATGTTCATATTATACCTGAATATTTTCCTTGTGATGGGGACACACAGAAAATACAGCTGCCTCATGGCCCTCAAAGTTATACATTCTACGACTAGTTAAGACATCCCAAACCTATTGCCATTTTTTGAGATGAATAAATGCAACCACTTGAATAATTAAGAATGACACACAATTCAAATACTATGATTGCACAAGGAATTCGCCTTAATCATCTTATCATCTCCACAAGTTATAATGCAAAGTTGCTTGTTTGGATGAGACAATGCTAAGTCATTGACTCCACCAACATGAGCATCAATCTGCAACACTTCTAAGATTAGCATCCCAATAAGTGACAACACTAATAGCATAATCAACAACGGGCCAAATCAAATTATAGATCACACATACATTATCTATAACTTATATATCATGCACATGACAGAAATTCTATTTGGATATTGCAATTAAATCACCCACAGATTCAAATACAATACATGAATCAAAACCAATATTGATGTCTAACTACAAACTAGATGTCGAGTGAAAACAATAAGCTATCAGGACATGAATTCCATGGGTCCCTATAAAATAAATGTAGTCATGAGATTTCTTTCTTTTAAACTGGAATCCTGATTGCCACTTGGTGGAAGAGAAACCAATGCTCTACAAATTAATAAAAAGAGGAAGAAGATCTGTTGGTCAAAGTGAGCATCCAGTCTCAGAAACTTTTAACTCTTTATTTTCATAATTTACCAGATCTGTTTGGGTTCAAGTATGGGCTAAAGGGGCTTGGCCAGCCATGTGTCTCTTTGGGGTTGCAATTATCAATAAAATCCTCACCCAAATTCATCTTAAAAGTAAAGGATTCAATAGACCTTTCCAATGTGTTTAATGCATGTAAGAAAATGTTACTTGTTGTCTTCTATCATAAAGATCCTCTTTTTGTAGAATAAGTACACATTTCATGACTCAAAAGTAGTGTTTCTTAGGAACATGTTCTCCTTTTCTTGCAAGGTTTGGGAACAAGGACATGCTCCTTTGCAGTGTTCCCCACAAAAGGGATTTCAGGGGGTGTCTTGATGTCCCCCACATCCCCATGATGTCATGCTTTCCTCCACAGGCATCAAGTTTAGGGTAGCAAAAAAATTCTCACTTTTAAAAATAAAATAAGATAAACCTAGAATACCATGGGAGGTGCCCAACATAACAAATTATCATTCTACTCTTATTTATTGATCTTTTTTTAGGGTCAGGATGAGTTCATTCAGAGGCAATGCCTACATTGATTTGGGTAGTGAATTTCAACGAGCAGTGGGGGGATCAAATGAGTTCAACAAAACCCTAGCCACAATGCCAAAAACTGTTCCAAGTTGTTGACACTATATGTCAAAGACCTGTTTACTAAAAAAAGTTAAACTCCTTTGTGTCAGCTTGCAATATTGCTTGACACTAACAAGACAACTAATTCAGGTGGGAGTCAACATTGGAAATGTAACATTTGATCAGATGACTGGAAGGGCAACATTACAAGGATTAAAGACTGCATTATGAGGATCCAGGACAACATTACAAGGCTTGGAGCTTGTGTTAAACTCTCACTTGAGGAGAGTACTAAGATGAGTAGATTATTTCAGAGGGCATCATTGCACCAACAATTTCTTCTACGTAGGGAGGCAAGCCACCTATAATTCCAACAATTGAGTTGTGTTGGGTGGAATCAAGAGGGAAACAAAGGACCATAGGTTCAACATCTCCAAATCCAATTATATATTTGTTCGATGTGTAGGCTACAAATGATGAAGATAAGGTTGTTGCCAAAAAGAAATAGTAATAGCATTCCTTTCATATTTCTTGATTGTCTTACTCAAGGATCCTATGGTCAGGGCAAGCAAAGTTGGGATTGGTTATGTACCTCCTAAAAAGACCAAATTGAGGACCAGCCTCTTTGAAAATTAAATCTAAGGTTAGCCTATTGATGGAAAAGCCAAATTGATAAGACATGGCTACAACATAATCATGGATGGGTAAATTGACATTAAACGCAATCTACTCACAAACATAAAAGTTTCAAGTGTTGATAGACCTTGCATCTTGAGGACAAACATAGTGGATCAAAAGGGTTGTGGTAGACACACAGATAGTGCATATGTTCAATTGCAATGCCCATACCTCATTGGCAATGTTTCTGAGCTTTGCAAGCAATAAAAAAAACCTTAGAACTATTTGAAACCCAATTTTCTTCCTACATTATTCTACTATAAAGGATGCTTCAATTGCAGGGCCTATGAATGCTAAGTTTCAATTTCACATCTTGATAGAAGCCAATGAATGGTATGCAAAAATGCATGTAGGTCTACAGACAACATATGTGTCCAAGATAGCTAGCAAATGGTTGAAGAAAGATATTAAGGGGTTGCAAGGCCAAAGAAAGGAATACTGACAAAACAAGACCAGGACAGATTATTCTTCATTTAAAAATAACATTTGTCAATGTTTTCAAAATCATTGCCTTCCCTTCTTCAAAAAATGCCTCAGAATTGATTGGAAATTTCAAATTTGTTATTTGTATTCTATTTATTTTCAAATTTTAATATTATCTTCTATTATTTTAATTGTTAAATATCTCTCACTTTTTGTTTACATGTTAGGGGAAAATGACTCTAAACACAAATTCAGTGATCATCTTTTCGTTGTTCCATTAATGGTGTACACTGTATGGTGCTCCAAATAAGAAGCTTTTAAAGACAAATGTGGCTGGGTTAAGGGGTTCAAAACTCATCTTCAAGCTCGTGAAAAGAAAACAATCCAAAGAGAGAATTACCAAAATCTCAGATGGCAGACAAATGGTCCATGACCACAATAGTACTCTTTTTGAAGCTTTAGACAATAGGCCCAATTGGATGGAGGCAAGTGATTTTTGTAAAATCATTTTCCGTAGAAAAATTTCTAGTGAAGACTCCTCTACACTGGAAAAGAATCTATAGGGAAAATCAAAAATGCTATTAGAGCTCTGCAGAATGATAAATCACCAGGGGCAGAAGGACTCCCAACAGAATTTTATAAAGCCAATATAGAATGGATTAGTCAAGATCTGTAGGACATCTATAATTAAGTAGGAAATGTAGGATCCTTGGGCAAAGATATTAACAGAGGCATTATTAAATTTCTGCCAAAAGAAGGTGATAAAGCCTTCTTGAAGAACTAGAGGCCCATAACTCTCCTGAATGTTTCATATAAAGATATTAGCTAAGGTCCTAGCTAATAGATTGACTAATATCCTCCCCAAGATTGTAAGTAATACTTAGACATGTTTCATCAAAGGCAATTAGCTTGACTCTCTATATTAAGAAGCTTAGGTGTTGGAATCTAAATATAATTTATGTGTTGTAGATTGAATTCTATATGGTAGGATGAAATAGATTTGTAAGAAATTTAAAATATTGGTGTAATCTGTTGTCATATTGTAATGAGTTTTCAGTTGGTTTGGTATTGAATGTGTCTTTGACGAAAATGCATGCAATCCTTGCACATAAGAAAATAAAAAAAAATACAACTCTTTGAGTTCCCAAGTGGACAACTCTTAGTCTAATACTACCAATAATTAGCAGAGTACAAGTATACAGTAAGTGCACAATAGAACAGTTTAAGGTTGACCTTATTCAGGTTGACATGAGAGAGATTTTTTATATGCCGTTCACTGTCCAGTTTACCATACTTTCAGATACTAATTGAATGAACTTTGTTTCTTTCAAAATGTAAGCACCCAAAATTCTCAAACAATTCTGGCCTTTTGATGCAGCAATATTTCTGCTCCTGCATTTCTAAAATTAAGATGTCTTTTGACAAACATTCTGCATCTTGATTGTTGGTTTGTGCAATTTCTTCAATTGGTTTCTCTATTCTTTTGACTAGAAAATAAGCTCTCTCATAGAACTAGAAGCGTTTCTTTTCCTGGATATGTTTCTATATCTTTGTCTTTCAAAGGATTTGTCTTACCTTCAGTTCTAGTAACGACATTCTCTCCTTCTTTGTGAAATGAAAGTAGTGGAAAATTTTGAACACATCAAACTGTATTCCAACCCCATTATCACAAAATACTCTTTAAAAGAAGTGTCTGTAACTCATTCTGTTGATGACCATTTTTTGTGCAGGAGAAATCCGAAGATAAAGCTAAGGCAGCAGTTCTGTGCAGGTGTATTTCTGCTGTGAAGAAAGTAAGTGTAAGCTTAAAATAATACAAACCATTAAACTTAATAGTGTTTTGATCTCAGAAGCTATGATTTATTTCATTACTATTTCATCACTCTAATAAATGATAGACAAGAAACAAATAGGGATTTTTGAGTAGCTATGGTGAACAATGTTAATTGTATTATCTTCTATGAACATAGGTTTATCTAATAGTACTATTAAAGCATAGTCCACCATATATGAGGCCAAACGATCCAATGTTCCATGGTCATGTATTCTAATGCTTATGATGCAATGTTGGGGTATAATCTTAGAGATCAAAATCCATAGTATTTAAGGAATGCATCCAAAATAGCAACACACTGAAAATAACAGGAAAACATATAATACTAACTAGAAACCAAGACCTGTTCTCAAGGCAATATCAAGCCAAAGGGATTCATTTGATTTGTTACTAAAACCAGCCGAATGAGAATTTGACTAGCCCCTGATATAATATAGGGAATTGAAAATTGCATTATCTACAAAAAAATATTCCATTTTGTAGTATAGTACTTTTGGTGCTATAATGTGTACTTCCTGTAACATGTTCCCTGAGCCCGCAAAACATATTTGGAATCCCCAACTCTGCATGACATATAACATAAACAAGGCTACGGGTTCAACATTAGATCATTATTTCATTCTTGAATACTCCTAAAAGCATTATATAAATTGCACACAAGATGGGTGTTTATTTATACAAAACATACAAACATACATAAAGGAATGATAACCCGACCTTTTCTCATGACTATATTGAATGAAATATGCAATCATACGACACACCCTCTCTCTCACTATTCACATTTCCACCAATGCAGAAAGCATTTCATAAACAACAAAAAAACTAGCCGAATTCTTTTGAGGGTCTCTGCATCAGCCTCTGTGAATGGAATTTCTACTCCATACCATCACACATGTCACAAAATTTAAAAGGGGAAGCAATCCCCACAACGTGTGAAGATACCACAAGTATGTCTGTGATCAAATTTTTCGACAGGTCATAATTATTTGTAGTATGACTCATTGGTTTTTTAGCTAGTACTTCTCTCTTTTGATACTTTCTCTTTGTTGCAATTGATTTACAGGTTCCGTACTGTCTTCAGTCTCTTTGAAAAATAGATTGCTTAAAGAAAACGTAACACGCACAATAATTTAAGTAATCGATTGTATATCTTAGAACATGTAAGACATTGTGACTTGTGTTGTTTCTCATTCAGTTGTTGTTGTGTTCTACACAAGATGAAAAGAAAAATGAAAGTAATTGAACCAACAAAACAAATCATAGACGTAGAAAGCTACAAACCACTTAGTAAAGAACATACTGCCCAAACAATTGAGACAGTGTTGGAAAACAATAATCTTTTTAGGATAAAACCATTTATATATAACATAGGCGACTGCCTTTTTCACTCTTTCCAGCTATTGTTACATGTAAAATACCCCGACCACAATTCAATTTTTGTATAGAAACCTACCAGGATAAAGGAATTAAAGAAAAATTAAAAAAACATGAAAGAAGAATACTCACAACATTGCCAAGGGCCACAACATTGAGAAAAGTCGACGTCTAGTTTGAGAGTTCCTCCGTCTCTTCATCATTTAGCAGAGCGACAGTCTGTAGCATAGACTCTGAAAGTTGGATTAAATTCTCCATCGCCTCCATTTCACTATAATTCCCCTTCCTCGGATCTGCCACGGATTGAACCCTACGCCTTGTAGATTTCGCACATCAAAAGAACAAGGAAAATGCAGGCTTCCAAAAGGGCAAAAGAGGTAAAATGCAATTTTGTGCACTTTTCTCCCTCTAAACAAATTCACAATTCACAATGTTGGAGAGTATATACAACATCTAAAATGTATTATTGTAACTATATGTGAGGCTTTTGCCTTTTTGTAAGAGATATTTTCATTTTAGTTATCGAATCATAACATTTTGTTTTTTTGACAACTTTTTACATTTGTATAGTTCTAATATATTTTGAATATTCTATTATTTTTTTTTTGCTACTATTGTTTATAATATGTTTATTGCAACTAATTAATTATATTATATATTAATATTAACTCAATAGTATAATATTAATATAATTTTTTATATATTATATTTATATAATATATTATTAGATTCATAATAATATGATACTGTAATAGAAATCTTCATTTAATATTTAATGTTCATCAAGCCAAATCTCATAAGGCTTAATCTTTAGGACTTAGGCAGGAACTAGATGCTATGCGTCCTGTTAATTAATTAAAAATTGAAATATATTATATTTCAATTTTTAATTAATCAATTTTATTTTTAATTAATTAATAACTACAATAAATGATACATTTTGGGTGTTTTGTAGACGTTGCCAAGATTTATGACTCATGTTCAAGTACTCTTTAACTTTTTGTTATCCAACTTCTAAATTACTAGTGTTAAATTAAAGAAATCGGAAAATGATAACTAAAAGTCTATTAATAAACTTTACACATGTATCAATAGTCATTCACACATATCAGATTAATTGGATTTCTTAAACTTTAATTGAATGAATTGTGCACCTTTATTGGTACTCATATCTCACAGTACTAGGACATTTGTGCATAAGTATTAGCAAATTTTGAGGTGGTTTTAGTGCATGGTTATTGTGGTGCCTCTAAATAGGTTTCAAACAATACTTTAAAATGATCACTTATTTACCCTTGTGTGCGTAACAAATCTCACAATGCGTGTCTTTACTACCCAAAAGTCAGAACAATAGATATACATAGTTAAATCGCATACAGAGACAACCAAAAAAAGATCATCAAAATCTGATGTATCGTTTAGGATGTGTGGTGCGCAAAGTTATCTATAGCAACTATTGTATGCAATCATCTTAATTGTCATATCATTTGCATTTTCTTTTATGTTTTAGTTTGGTTTTTACATTAGTGTATATATGTATATTTCACGGTATATTTATACATCCACGTGTGTGTGTGTGTGTGTTTGTTCTATTTTACACACACATATAAAAATGAATAAAAACATAAATACAAATACAAAATAAAAGAGGAAACAACCTAAAATAATAAGACCAATCAAATAAGAAATATTTATATTTTATTTCTTGTTTGCAAATTGGTCTTATTATCATTAGGTTTCTTCCTCTTTTATTTTGTGTATATATATATATATATATATATATATATATATATATATCACTTGAAAGCAAAAAATAGGTAACATGTTTAAGGG
>MU223784.1:2221450-2232779 GCA_018584345.1 Thuja plicata | reverse complement strand
TATATATATATATATATATATATTCTCTAAAAGAACTTTAAGATAAGTTTGTATCATAGATTTTTAAAATAAATTTTAAAAAATCAATTTCAAAAATTTAAATAATTTATTAAATAGTTTATTTTATCCAAATATTTCATCTCAAATTAGTTACTAAAAAACATACTTTCTAATTTCGTAACAAACATTTCTATTATAAATTGTAAAAAAATGAAGCTTCTATTTTAATTATATTTCTTCCTAGAAAATATTATTTATCTTAATACTTATTAATTTATTAACTTTAATCATACTTCTATTTTGAAATAGATTTCTATTATACTATAAAAGCTTTCTATTTAACAATGTAGAAGACTATTCAACCAAAATAGAATGTTTATAATTGTAATTGTCATAAAGATCTTTAGATTAATTTTATGCTTTGTCATATTATTTTATGCTTTGTTCCACATTGGTAGTTAAAATTTTTATTTGCCTTCAAAAAACTTTAAGAGTACTTCTAATTAAAAACTTTCAAATGCTAAAAAAAAAAACTTCATTTCACTCATGTCTCCATGCCAAGTTGTTATTGATAATGAAATATAGTATATGATGGGTAGTAACTTCTAATAGTTAGATAATTCGCACATGAATATAACTAATTAGTTCACTTATCATGGAGAATGCAATTAAGTTCAATTTTTGCCTTTTAATCTTAACAATTATTATATACATTTTTTTAATAAACTTGAATATTTAATCTTTGTCCTTTAATGAATCTCCAAAAGAAATGAACCTCATGAAGTATTATTTTAGTTTAGTCGAATGGAAAAATTGCATTAAATCTTCAAGCGTAATTTCCCTGATAACAAAGGAACAATCGATGGTATTTAGAGATGCAGAAATCCACACAATGCTAACCCCAAATCTGAGCAATTAATCTCTATCAGTTTCAAAAATCAAAACTTAAATTTGTGAAAGCAAGTTAGCTCTAGCAATAGAAATAGACAAATAGTTATGAAACAACCTTGCACAACAACCTTGTAAAACAAATGTAGAGAGCGAGAGGCTGAAATATTTGAGGATAAGATCCAATATTGGCGCTCCATCATGAATATCGAACAACCGAAATACAAAAACATAGAAGAAAAGATTATTAGAAACACATATGCATCACTTTCATTGCTCTCATTCTAGACCATGAGCCTACAAATATAAAAATAGATATAGCTACATGCATAATTAGGAAAACATAACTAAAAAATGTCTTTATAATCCCAAATTTTTGTAAACATGTTCAAAATGATTATGGAAATAATAAAAAAACATGCAAAAGTGTTGAAGATTAGCAAATATAGATGAGAAAAAATAGACCAAAAAATAGAAAATTGTTAGAGATTTGTAAGATTGAAAAAATAATGAAAATAATAGAAAAACATGCAAAAATGCTGAAGAAAATAATAGAAAAACATGCAAAAATGCAATTAGAAAACAGTGAAAAAATGAAAAGGGCTCAATAACTTAATTTTTTTCAGGAAGCAAAGCTCCCACAAAAAGCCTATGGACTAAACCATCAGCTAAATAAAACTATTTATTTGTTTTCCTATTGGTCAATGGCAGCTACACTAAAGAAGATTATTAAATTTAGTTAATTTTATTACAAACAAATTAGTAAATTTTGCCAACTTACCGTCAGTCGTCATTGACGAAAGTACCTCGTTTAAAGTAAAATCTCATAAAATCTTTCTGCATTGTGTACTGGCTCCTTGATACATTTCGCAGGTCTCCCTGTATTTCCGCCATATCCTCCCTTACCGTTTCAAGGAAAAACCTTAAGACTTAAGGCATCAGATTCTGCTTCATTCCGATTTTCAATTTTGAGAGGTATGGCAACTGTTGGTTTGAACGCTTTTATTTTCTTCCTCTCCTGTAATACGTTTTCCTCATTTCCAGTTCTGGTAGAGCTAGTTTTCCTCTTATACGGCGTTTATTTGTATGACATGTGATACTAAGGTACCTATTCAAAAATGTCTGGCTTGATACCTCCTTGAAGGTTTTAGATATGATGCCCCTGCACCCGGTTTCTGGGTGTGTTTTTTGTTAATTTTGGTTTGGGACCGAAATGTTTACATTTTATTAGTGAATCCAGCGGTAATCTGAAAATCTGAGGCCCGCAATCGTTCACTACTGCCATAGTGAGGACAAATGCAAGTAATGTGCTTCTGGCGACGAGGGATGGGCAGAATGCAAGGGTATGGCAAGGGCTTCGAAACCCTAGAGCGTACATATCACTATTTTCTATCAAGTACCCAGCTAGAGTTCGGGTGTGGCAAAATAATCCAGGGTTTAAAATTGCATTAGGCATACAGAGGAGCACGTCTCTGTTCAATGGTTATTTTACTTGCAAAAATCTTGTCTGTAGCTCAAGAATCTGGAAGCTCTAAACTCCCGATAGTTATAGTTCTACTTTTCATTTCGCAACAGTATTTTGTGATGCTTGGTAGGAAACAGCTTTCGATTGACCTTCTGTTTTTTAAAATCCGCCGATAAATCAGTTATCTGTCTCAAATATACAGAAAACAAAGTTGTAGAGACCTCTTTTTCTAGCCTAAAATTATTAAGGTTAAGTGACTTGGTAGTTATTTTTCCTTTTCTTTGCAGAAATTTTACCTTATTTCATAGCATTCTGTTCACTTTGGTTCTTGCTTTTTTGGGCAATTTATGGCAGTAAGGCTTTTGATTGGTTCATTACTGGCGAAATTTACGGCAATTGATAATGACGAGCTTTTGCTGAAAGTCCATGCTATCGTCTGATAAATTTTTAAAATCTATGCGTTAAGTCCATTGATTTACAACTGCTGATTTGATGTTCATTCTAATTGTAATTCTTTGTAGTTATAGACTCCTCTGGCTCCTATTGGCACTATTGTATTATTGTACGAGTCATCTTTATTGGAAACTTTAAATTCCGTGGGACATTTAAATGCATTCTCTTCTTTTGTCACGATGTTTTACTTAGCGGTTACATATTTGGCCGGGGTCGTATTGTTGAAGTCAGGTTATTACTTTTCTTCATAGCACACCTTGTTCATTGGTGCCTCTCTCAGTCCGTACATCTAGAAGCCAAACAGATTTGGTTTCTCACGATTTGGCACCTACTTTACTGCATATTGCTTTGAGGGTTCAAGGTTTCCCTATAATCTGCTGACTGGTTATTAAACCCTAGTTTAGAAAATCCAAAACCTACCATGGCAGATTAATCTGGGTTTGTATTTTTTTTAAGATTCTCTAGCTGTAGCAGACATCCTTCTGCCAAAGACTCCAAACCCATCCGAGGTCGCTGATGAAGTTTGCATTGCACATGCCTCCCACAATGGTTCCCTCTTTCATTCTCCAGGACTTTATCAACGTGGGTCATGTACATATTTCTTCTTTTAACTACATGTGAGAAACCATTTAATTAACTTTAGGCGATGACATTTGACTCAGTTTCACAGAAGGCAATTTTGTTGAATCTTTATATGCTTCAATTTAAAAATTGTGCATTTTCTCTGAATTGTTACTTATAACTAGACAATTGTGCCTGCATGCTTTTACTTTTGTTGACGGCTCAAATTTCCTATATGTTTTCTTGCAACTCATAACTACTTTTTTAATCATAAGGTTAAATTACTGTATAATTTAGAAAATCTTCCAATTACAATAGTTCTCAACTTTTATATCAATTTCGCTTTATCATTTCTTTTTCTTAAGTATATTGATATATACATACTATGCATTATGTCAACCCGCTGACCTCCTTTTTAAAAAATGTCAATTCTTGCCAACATCTGAAGGTTTGTTTTGGCTTCAACTGCTGATACTATTCTGATTGCAAAACATTGGAGGGTCATTATTGTCTTCTTTTTTATTATCATAAATTGTATTAGCAGTAGGTTCAGAACAGGCCAAAAATGAATATCTTGATGAATCTGGTATATGGATATATTCAGCTGGGAACTTAACCATATGGCATTTCTGTAAACAGTAGCATCTGCTAGATTTTCTCCACGAGTAAAGATTGATTCTAGTCTGGAGCTGTGATTCTAAAAGCATCAAAATCCCTTTTGCAATCTTGGCTTTACTTCATGAAAATACTTGGCAATGATAACCTGAATAAGCTCCATCCCTTTATAGAAAATAGTTTCAAAAACTTGTAGAGGCATTTTTGACAAGTTATGTCCTCTATCTGAGCATTTCCATCAAATTCCATTCAGGACTGCCAAAATAGAGCCCATAGTGAGAAAGCACGATTTTAAAATAGCTCTTTCTTATGACAATTGATATTACTGGACAGAAAAAGGGACCATATTTACAAATAATACTATGTACTCTGATGGCATAGGTTAAACTGTCTCCTTACATGCTAGTCGCCTCATAGAAGCAAGCATGCTGAAAAGAGAAAACATAAATTGAAATTTGTAGATAATTTTTGTTTAGATATCCTCTGGTTTTAAGATATTTCGAATTCAATTTCCCTTGTCATCATCTTCCATTACCTTCTTTTTCTCAGCATTAGTAGCATTTTAAAAGTTCTAGTCGGGTTAGATCACATTCCATTATGCAGATGAGAGTTTAGAATTTCTTCTTGGCATTATAAGCATGCTTCCAGATATTAGAAACAGTGGCAATCTCTAACTCAAACATCCAACTGGATGTTGTTTCACTGCATCCAACATTAGTTTTGCAACATCCAACTGGATGCTGTTCCACTGCATCCAACATTAGTTTTGCTGCATTCATTAGCCCATAAAGTATACTAAAAGCTTCAATTCTTTTTTTTTTGATCGGTAAAAACGTATTTTCATTCATTTTTCAAAAGATACAAACAGTTGTCAGATTTTACAATGTATTCCAAAACTCCAAAAATACCAGTCGGTACACCAGAAACTGTATAAACACAGCAAAACAAAACATCAAAAACTACCTACGGGAGTACCCAATGATTTACATCGAGGATCATGGTACTCGGTTACCCCTACAGTCGACAATGTTTTCATCAAAAAACCATGCACAAAAAACCAAACAGCGATGCTAAAAGCTTCAATTCTTTCCAAAATGGTATTGCGATGACTTCATTTTGTATCCATTACAAAACTAAAATGATTTTGTATTTTCGTCGTAATAAGCTCACAGTTTTCAACAGGTATAATTAAATATTGCAGCAAACAGAGATTGCAAGCATGAAAATGTTTTTGTTCTCCCTGCTTGTATGTGGACCTCGTCAAGCATCCCCTGAGAGGGCCCTTGAGATTTGCATTATTCAGGCAGGGTTCTTAAAGTATCCAAAATAGAGCTCATACTAACAATATGATTGTGAAATGGATTTTTCTTATGATAACTGATAAAACTCAATGGGAAAAGGCTTTTGGAAAAGAGTTTTGACTGTATTTACAAATAATACTATATACTCAAATGGCATATGTTAAAGTCACTGTTAATCTGATCTTGCACTAATTATGGAGTCCACATATTGTCTCTTCTTAATCCCTGCCTTATAAAGGCAAAGACTAATGTTTTCATTTTCAACAAATACAAATATATTTTGCCTTGGAAAGTGTGTGCAAAAGTTCACTTTCATACTTTCAAGATTTCTTAGGAAACTAAGTTAAGTTCACTTTCACACTTTCAAGATTTATTAGGAAACTAAGTTTAGAATCCTCTAAACTCTAATTGGAGCACAATTATAAACATATGTTGCAGTTTCATGTTTTAGTAATTTTATGATATTACATCTTTAATACAAAAAGTCAGCAAATTTCATGTACATTATTTTATTAAATTTGACAATTCATTTTAGTGTTATTAGATTTATATTCTACAACTTCTGTTGCTTGGTTGATAAATTGTTCTTTCAGCGAGTTGTTTAAAAAATATTAAATAAATAATTAATTGTCAGCTTACTCTTCAACCAAATCATCAAATCAAATTTCAGTTTATTTGCAACACTTCTCTTTGTAAAAGTCATTTGCTTTTCTTGTCTAAACCATTTTCCAGCAAGTGACGCTGATCAAAAGTCTGAATCATATAGAAAGCTTGCCATATGATCACGATTTAGTTTTTATTTGTATCAAATATTTCTAACTTCATCCAATTGTTTATCTTTGTCAACTGTTTGCTTATATCTGTATTGTCAAGTAGGGGGCTAGATCAACTTAATCTCACAACAGCATCAGATTGCTTTAACTATTAGTTTGATCGAATAATCTACAATTTTAGTGTATAATCAAGATTCTCAAGAAAGGAGAAGCAAAATTCTTATTTGAAGAAGCTAAATATGTAGCATGTTTTAGTTGCTTTTCTTATTCACTCAAGCAATTATGAGTACTAAAATGTTTCTTTTCTTATAGGGAATAGAATAAAAAATTATTAATTGCAAGTAGACACAAAGGTTCGTATAGTTTGGTTAATTATGGAATATCTGAGTACATGGTAAGATTGTTCATTCATTTTTTTGCTCATTTAACCAATAGCATTTTAGAATTTTCCAAACATATAGGTTTGTCCTATAGTTTATAAATTTGTATATATTTTAAAAATCTAGTAAAGCTAGTTATCTATTTTGCTATTGGGTGTTGGGAAAAAGAGTAAGGAAAAAATTCGAATTTATTAGCAAAAAATGGTAAAAATTAACTATGAGCCACTTACATTACGGTAAATTTCATTTAGCAGGCTATCCAGCCGACTATTTCCATGTGTATCATCTATGCCTCATTCCATGGACATAGCCTACCTCAAAGACGGTGCAATCAGAACTGTATTGTTGACTGACAAGCAAACATGAAAATTGCATTGTATGTTTATATATTTTTTTAAATAAAGAAATTATTTAATATTGAAATTCTTAAATTAATTATTTATTGAGTAAATTAAATTAAATATAAAATGCATATTTATTTATAATTTTTATTAGTTTTATTGATTTCAAATTATTGTAATATATCTTATACAATATTTCTTTTAATTCTTTGATTATATCACACTTTTTTAACAAATGTTTTTACAAATAAATTTGATAAAAAAATACTCATATTTCTATCTTAAAATATTTTAAAAATAAACTCTTAAATAATTGTCAATTTTTTAATTAATACAAAATTTAAAAAATATTTAGTTTATATAAGATTTAAGAATTTAAACATTTAACCATTAAATAAATATTTAAGAATTTTAATATTTAAATATTAAATAATTTCTTTATTTAAAATATTATATAAATACATGAATGTCGTTTTCTTATTATTTTTGAAAAATATACTTATATTTGATTTTAAAATATTTCTCAAATCTTTGTAAAATAAACTCTTAAATAATTGTAATTCTTTTTAATTTATACAAAATTTTAAAAATGGTTTATTTATATAAGATTTAGGAACGTAGTCCTGAACCTCTTCTTCATGCCTTTGTGATGATAGTTACTAGAGTTTTTGTTGTTGTTGTGGGTATCAAGGTCATCACATTCACCAAGCCTAGGGCTGAAGCCCATGAGCATATGGGCCGAAGAGGAAGTATGGGGAAGAACTGGAAGAGGAGGGTAATAAGGCCCAATCCTTGCCCCTCCAGACTTATTACTTTCTTTGCAAAAGCGACATGTTTTCAATTAATTTGAGTCCCCCATTGTTGCTTGTTTGATTTTTAAAAATGTAAGATATCTAGGATGAATGACTATTACATTTGATGGCGCTACTAGATAAGATGTCCAACAAAATAAATTTGTAGATTGTTATTAGTACCTGCCATATAGGAGAGACTAATGTTTTCACTTCGCTCAAAGACAATAAATCTTGCCTTGGGAATCACGTCGATAGAGAAATTAAAAAGTTATCCTATAGTTTGAGGTTTTTTATTGAGTTTTCTTATTTTCTCATTGGTTGTGGCTCATTTTGCTAGTGGTTTTAATTTTTTTCTACTAAGAAATTAGGGAAAAAAACTTCCAGCCAATGAGCAAAGAGCAATAAAAAAAATATTAACATTTTCTAATGTTTCTTATTCATGAATTGGTGGGATAGGCTAGGCTAGGCTAGGCTAGGCTAGAGTGGACGACAAAGATAAATTGGACCGCTTGCAAGGGGAGGACAATGTACAGATTACTTAATATTTTTTAAATGCTGCATTTAACATTACAGCTGGCGTTGGTGAATGCGGCGTTAAAAAAATTAATTACTCCAACTCCCATTCGCAGTTCTCGCGAAACGTTGTACCTACAGCTTTACAGCTTTCCAGACTATTCCTAAATTTCTTGTGAACTGTTGTGGACAAACAACCTTCTTTCTGAATCTATTCTAGAGTCTCCTGATGATTTCAAGTCCCCCTACAAACCAAAGTAATTATAATGTCAAAATATTTGTTTTTCATTTGGGTCACGATTAAAGTTATCTGCAAATTTTTGTTGTCAACAAATTTATCAGATTTTGACAGATTATTGGAATACATTTTTGCAGATAAAATTGTGCAGGTTGTCTACTGCAGCAGAGCTTAACTCTGGTATGTTTCCAACCATTTTATAATGCAGTATTTTAGATTTAATGATAATACAGTTCAAAGGAGAAGTGATTGCATTGGCTTTTCTATGGTTAAAACTCTTAAGTTATTGGTTCCTATTATTTACATTTGAAAAATATAGAAATTTTTTGCTATTTGTCGTGGCTTTTTCCTCTGTAGCATTCCAATTCTAGCAGAATTGTTACACGATGCCCTAGTTTTCCATTTTTTATGAAACCCTTATATTTTGCCTTCATTATTTTTTTATCTGTCTACAGATTATGTGCTGAGTATGATATTCATTTCCGGATTCCTCACACGTCTATATATTTTCTGATTTCTCCATTTAAAAATTGCTTGTCTTGTCTAATGCGATGTACTGTATTAGATTTGTGAGTTAGAGAAAGATATTAGGGTTGTAAGAATAGAATTAGGATGAATGCATTAGAGGAGTTGATTAAAAGTGCAGAAGAATGTGCAGTGATCGATGGAGGATTGACTACCCAGTTAGAAAATCATGGAGTTAACATTAATCATCCACTTTAGAGTGAATTATGCTTAATAACACATCCCGGCCTCATTAAACAGCTACCAAATAATTATTTCTATTTGAAAATTCCTTTTATTAAATTCAACTAGGATCATGTTATGCATCTCCGTTTACTATTGAACAGAAAACAGATACAGTAAAAGAGATCTTTTATCTAAAATTCCTCATACGGCTTAAATGGTGTGATATATAAGTGACAATTGCTCGTTGTTGTTTCTTTTTTTGGTATTTCAAGCATGGCAGAGAATATACTGTTAACATAAATAAAAAATATTACACTAATATAGTGCTCTCGATAGTTTAATGTTAATCTTTTTTCTCTTTAACATTTAAAAGACCGACTACAGATGAGCCCTCTTTCATTGAACGTTTCTTTGGTAAGCTCTATCCAGTATTGGCAGTACAGGAATATAAGACTATAATGTTAGGGTTTGCATCACAAGTAATGTTTGAGACTAATGTTAAAACATTCAATCGGGCAGGGCAATTCCTTTTATCAGGCATGTAGATATAAGATTACCGGGCTTTTGATGTTACGCAAGTTAGGTCTATCCTTCCTTTTATAAAGTTTAATCCTTTCATCGTCAGAATTATATGGCCCAAAATAATTGGTGCATACCGAAAGTGATAGATTTCCTCAGAATCGGGGACAGGTTCAGGTACACATGTATGGTACACTCCACAATAGCAACCATTTTAAGAACATAATACATTCATTATACAGCATATGGAAAGGGGAAAACTTTACTACTCCAATGATAGTTTTACATAACTTGTAGGACCAATGCCATAACTTCTTTGAGGAAATCTGTCATAATGCTTTGCTTCATCTGGAACCACAACGCGCAGTTGAAATTGTCAAACTAAGGGATTTGGAACACAAAAGGGGAGACAATACTATGAGTATTCTAAAAACGTTAGTCTGAACACAGTTTCTGCCAAATCCAAGTATCTATTGATTGGAGCAAATAGCTTAACTTAGGCCTTAATATTTGTCCTGATTTTCAATGTAATTTGAATTTCAAACAGTCTCCTTGAATGATCATGCACTAACAGAGCATGTTTGGTTTGTTACATCAATTTAGAAACAAGTGCAATGCATTGGTTTTTTCCCATGTTTATGACTAAAAGGGTGGGTCTGAAACTGATCATATTTTCGATTGATGGACAATCTGTCATGCAATTGTAGCTTCTAGTTGTGAATGATAAGTGAATATTGAAATTTTTATGGATGTTACTCGTAAGTGTTAGGTAAACATACTCACATATCATGAAGCACATTGATTGTGATTTAAGGGAATTAGAGTCATTTGCAATAGGCAAGATGTCCAGTTTATGTAACATGTAATCCATCTTCAACTCTAGTTTCATAATCTTTGCTCTGTATTTACTATTTTCAAAGTAATTACTTAATGAGGAATCTTTGGCTATTATCTGATTAGCCAGTTATTTTATTAAACATTTCAACATATTTTATCTGCAGTTCAATCATATCAATAACTTAGAACTTTTTTTCCAAGCGCATCAACTTGCTGACGAAGGTCTTAAATATATATGCTTCAGGATAGAGGTTCAGCGATGGTATATTGTTGCATTGGCACTATGAATTTGTTTTCTGCATAGAATACTGAAAATTTTGAAGTTTCATTTTTGCAAGCTTGCATCTAATATTTAATTATGATACATAACTAGGCCATTTGGAGAAATGACAGATATGGTCTTCACCAAACTATTGTTATCGTTGTCGAAGTGTTAAAGTATTTAATGCTCCCTTGATCTTTTTGCTCTATGGATTTTCCTAGCTTCAAATTTTTGTCTAAACTTTTTCTCATTTGGATTTCCATGTGTGTTTCTGTGCTGTGGATGAAGATAATGAACAGAAGAACAAAGCATTTTTTTCATTGATCATTGAAATTTTATATCGATCTATTTAATTGTATTAATTGCTTATTATTATGACTTCAATTTGTTTTAAGTTGTTTTAGTGTGTTGCAGGTAATGGAAGAATGGATTTTTTGTTGTGATCTATTTAAGGGTTTTGTTTCAGTTTAATAAAGTTCTTTGTTTATGGTTCACAGTACTTGTCAGAAATGTATTTGTTGTTCTTTGGAATGAAATCATGTCATCTTAAAATTTTAAATTAAGGTGCCTTCGATTCATGTTTCACTTTCCTTGGGAAGGGCAATGCAATTAATTGAATATTACATCTCAAGGCCCATGCAAATTGCAAATGATAATGAAGGTTGTGGAACAGGGTTGTTATGTAGTAACTAGTAAGAC
>MU223784.1:2200144-2211626 GCA_018584345.1 Thuja plicata | reverse complement strand
GTAGTAAGGCAGTGAGTAGCTTAGTAGTGAGAGTTTGATGAGTGAAGTTGGAAGTGATATAAGTTAAGGAGGAGGAATCAAGGGAATATACATTGAAAAGCTAAATTCCATCATCATCATAGCCAGAATCCAATATCCTTGAAAGAACAACGTAAGCCCGCCGACGTGATTACCAGCAAATCACATCATTATAACTGAGTTAGGATCCACAGGTGTAAAGAACCTTGGAGTATTTCCTCATGTCCTTCATGAGTAACTACTTTTCAAGAGAGGGTTGAGTGTTTGATATCCTGTATCAAGTGTTTAATCCTATATGTTATGTAGTGGTACAAAACTCACATCAACAATATGCTTCATCATTTTCATTCATGTAGGGTAGGAAACGGGGAATCAAAAACATTGCATGCAAAGGTTAAACACAAAACCTCAAAAGCACACAAAACAAGATCCCAACCTAACCATTAGAGATATCAAGAAAGAGTGTATAGAAACATGAAAACTAGAACAAAAACACCCCCTCAATATGGCTCCACTGCCTTTTCTTTCTTCTCCAAAGTGTGATATGTTGCTCTCTTTGTGACAAAGTGCATCTATAACATGAAAGCAAAATGACAGCAAGAATACTTGAAAATGTGGTTAAGAGAAATGGAAGAGATGGGCTCAATTTATAGAATTTTGAAACTCGAATTGATAGATAGGATTGAATTGATTCGACGGCCAGAATTGAATGTGAGGACTCACAAAATGGGCAAGTTGTCATAAACTATGAGACATTTTGAGTTTCAAATGGAAATATGCTAAAAATGAGTGAAGACCATTTGGAAAAAGACAAATTGGATGGAGAGTTAATAGGGAAGGTGTAAGAGTTTGAAAAGGGAAGGTGGAGTTAGAAATTAGAAACTAAGAAATTAGGAAATTAGGAAATAGAAAGATTAGGAATAAAAGGGCCAATTAATTAAATTTAAGAATTAATTAATTGGGAAACCATAGGAAAGAGAGGAATAAATAAATCAAATTTATTTATTAAGTGATAGGACATAGGACAAGGACAAATTATGGGTTATATGTCCAAAAGGAGGGGTTTAAATAATCGATCATAGATAAATGGGTCGAATTGACGAACATTAGTAATTAATTAAATAATATTCTGTAATGTCCCTTGTCCAGTCCTATGGGATTTGGGACTCAATTCTCAAGCTACTTCTTTCTATGTAATAAATATCGATAACTTTATCTCCTTCAAACCACCGAGTTTGATTAAATCAAATGTTTTGCCATAAGGTCTAATCTGCAAATGATGTTTGCATTGTTCTAAGAGTATATGTTATTACTGCTATCTTCTTTTAAGTACATGCACAGGCATCCTTTGGTTCTAAGGAATGGCGAAGCAATTTTATTTGCGACTGTTATATATCTATATATAATGTTCTGAGTTCAGAATATCCAATTCTCTATTCTGATCTGAATATCTTATGTATAAGAGATGTCCAATGATGCATGCCCCTTCCTAGACTTGGTGTGGCTGTAGCAATACCTGAACAGCTCTGTTTCAGCGAACAATTCCTTCTAATAAATAGAACTTATTTTAGTATGAAATTCTGATACTTGGTTCCAAATAAGAATCTGATTTGAACTCCGATCTATATGAATATGCGTTTTCAGCCAGCCCTCTTTCTTCCTTTGTTTACTCCATGATCTCTTACAACAATTTGAAGTTACTGATAACTCCTACGGTTGTTTGCCCTTATTATAATTGTCTTGCTCGATGCTCCTGAATATCTGTATGTTTCTCTTACTACTCATCATGGAATAATTTCCCTTGAAATAGTAATATATATAATGATCTTCATCTGTTTGTATATGGGAGAACCAATTTTTAATTCAAGTGATACCTCGAGTGATGGTCGGTCTGAATTTATGTATGACTGTCTCTGAGATGTGTGCCTCTTCCTTATACAGTTCTTGTGATGCTGTTTCTGTATGACAATCGTGCATCTATAACTTTATAAGTGTGACTCAATCTGAGCCCTTAGTTTTATCTTTATATTAGGATGATCAGTCCGTTATAATTATAATCCTCTGATCCTTTCAGTGTAAGTCTATTCTATTATATATCTCTCATTCTTATTCCTTCTGTAACTCACGTTCAGATATATAATGGCTCAAAACATATGCTGTGTCAATTCCCTCTCCTGGCCCTATGTTCAGGTTGGTATCAATGTTTCCTTGTTCGATTAACAGATTAAACCCTTGATTCATTGCTTGCGAATATATTATCACAGGTCTACTGACTTATAAGGTAATTGTCATGAAAACATTTCCGGAATATCAATACTATTCCAGCGGTTCACGCGATGCACTTCCTATCCTGGGTGTATGCAGATGATGACAACTTTGCTTCAGACAGAAATCCATGACTATTCCCAGGTTTGTGGTTAGACCTGGTTCGCATATTGACTCTTTCCAAAACCACCGCTGGAGATCGTGGTTCCATATCTTCTTCTATGGTAACGGCCTCATTACATATATTCTTTCCTGAATTTATACTCCTTTACTATTCTTTTCTCCTGTAAAATTGTATTTCCAGACTGGCTGAATTCTTGTTCCTGTTTAGGCTGTGACATCTGTGCAATTATCTGGTATTTCTCCTCAAGAATGAATTCCTGGATTCCCCATATCTCTCCTCCGTAAATGCTCGCTCTCCTCTCATACCTTTCCCAGAAGTCCAGCCTTACCAGAATGGCGTAACCCAGCGGTTGATCCTCAAAGTTTCGTGACTTTTCATTATATTTTTGTTTAATAATCAATTAACATATGAATCGATTGGTAGGGGAGCCGTCTTAGGTATATGTCTTATATTTAATTTTATTAATAATATATATTATTGTGATATTGCTATCAGGATTCAACTGTGTAGTTTTTTGAGTCAATCTCATTGACCCACGATTCATGAGTAGTCGTTCACACGAACCCATCTCTCATGANAATGGAACACTTAGCACTCATTGGATCTAGGTGATGCTCACTGAGCATCACCTAGATCCAATGAGTGCTAAGTGTTCCATTCATTCTCATGAGAGATGGGTTCGTGTGAACCACTACTCATGAATCGTGGGTCAGCATCACCTAGATCCAATGAGTGCTAAGTGTTCCATTCATTCTCATGAGAGATGGGTTCGTGTGAACCACTACTCATGAATCGTGGGTCAATGAGATTGACTCAAAAAACTACACAGTTGAATCCTGATAGCAATATCACAATTTGACTTGCTGTGGAAAATATCTCCTACTTATCAATATATATTATATTATTAATAATATTTTATACGATATTAAAATAGTTTATTATATATAATTTGTTTATTTATTTATTTATCGATTTTTTAATATTCAATACTATTATTTAATTGTCATTTAGAACTATATTCTATTGTTTTATGTTTTATATTATATTTATAATAATGATAATTTTTAATTATCATTTATTGTATCTTTATTTATTATTATTTTTATAAAATATTATAATTGCATTATTTACTTGTTATATTTCAATATTATTTATTTATCTATTATATTTTAATTTTGTTATTTGTTTATTATTGAGTCTTATAAAGAAATAATTAGGATTTTCAAACGGCCAAACGGGAGGGATATGACATTCATTATTTAATTAATGAAGGGCGCAATACAGATAAGTGATGAAGATCACATGTACGACATAGAAGACATGTTTAAAAAGGAGAGCAATAGGTGTTGACCATTTTTTAGCAACTACATTTCAAATATATTACACTTATATAGGAGTTTAATCTCCCAGTTTATAGGAGTTGTTCTAACAACCCACCCACCTATAATCTCTCGTACGACTAATAATATATATTATTTAACAGACCATACTAACAATATTATATTCTAACAATAATATAAAGTTGTTTGTCAACAATTTTATAGCTAACCTAAATAGCTATATGAAAACTAATTCCCAACACCCCCACTTAGCGTGAACAAGGGAATAAAGTACATCACATGAATTGGAAATAGAAAAGTATGTGTACACATACTTTTAGGTTTGCATACCTCTATCTTGATCTTGCTGCACATGATCAGCTACAGATGAGAACTTATCTCGCCTTCTCTTCTTGTGAACTCATCACCGATCAACCGCACTTTCAAGAAGTCCGACAGTCAGAGGATCTTTATAGTCAGCTGCTCTCCTATACAACTGTATACAACATCAATGATTTTCCTCATTCTCCAAATGGGGATAGTGGACTAACAATACTTGAAGACTATATATAGTAGCTCACCAAACAATATAAGGTAAGAGTAGAGACATACACATCTGCTCATTGATCCAAGGATAGGGACTAACACATCTATCCAAGGTCTTACATTAGGTCTGGATAGGGACAGACACATCTATCCAACATCAGTCATGATCAGGGACACACATCTACTCACAACAATTATGATTAGGGACAAACACATCCAATCATAATCACCAACTTATTTGACTGGGGACAAACCCTTCCAATCACTTACACCATCTTGTGAATGGGGACAAACACATCCATTCACATACAACCAAGAAATGTGATTGGGGACATATACATCCAACCACAACTTACATAGCTTGAGAACCAAGTCCTTGTTGTCGCGTATGCAGCCACCATTGTAGATCACTGCCACTTTGACCACAAATGATATAAGATGATTGCCGTTGCTACCTGGAAACTGATCTTGGTTTTAGTCATTTTGGCACAAATGGTTTTGTCACAAACTATTTCGCAACCTCGTTTCTAGTGATTGACGAGAGGTCGCAAAATTTCCTCCAGCGTCCTGTGCCTCTATCCTCCAGTCAGTTTGCTAGTTAGCAAATATGGCTTTCAAGGCTCATTTCATCAATTACAAGGAAAGAGTATATCCCCTCTGTAATGTGAAATTTTTACAAGGAGTGTCAGGTACCACCAATCATGCACTCCAATTACAACTGGGAAAATTTTTATTTCTATCATTTTTTAAATACTTTTTGAATTTTGAAAAAACTTATAATTGAAGAAACTAGACTAAAAAACTAATCTTCAAGCTAAAAACTATATCCTCGTGCTACAATTAATACCCACTACTACCAGGGTCTGTTAATGGGCCTTGTAGGGATAATCCTAAGTTGAAAAGAAAGAAGGTTTGTTGGCAACCACCAGAGGAACGATGGGTGAAAATCAACTTCGATGGTGCTGCTCGGGGAAACCCGGGGATCTCTGGATGCGGATGTACCGCAATAGATTGTCAGGGCAATATTCTTGCCTTTATGGCCAAATGCTTGAAGGATGATACGAATAATGTGGCTGAATGTGCAGAGGCTAAAGAGGCTTTAGTCTTAGGAGCCAAATTGGGAATTCGCAGAGTGCACCTTGAAGGAGACTCAAATAATAACCAATGGAATAAATATCAAGAGGGAAAATGGTAGCGTGGCACCTTGACAAACACATACAACAGATTGGGGGCCTGCTACAAGAGTTCAAAGACTTCAAGGTATCCCATGTTTACCGAGAAGCGAACAAGGTGGCCGATAAACTGGCTAATATGGGGGCGAATGCAGATTTTGGGACTCAATTTGAAATACATGAAGACTTTAGGAGTCTTGAACTAGAATAGAAGAGGACGATAAACTTAATACCTCACTTAAAACATCAAACCGGAGGTACAAAGGAGAATTAATTTGCCATCATGCCTGATGGTACTCAAGTTTATATCATGTCTTAGCATGTGACAAAATTTGCACTCATTAATTGGTACCTTGCGAATGAAGTTCTTCTAGATTGTTTGAAGAAGGTAAATTTATGCAGGGGAAGGAGAGCAATCTGTGCGGTTTTGAGTGCAGAGGAGAAAATGGAGACCAACTTTGCGCTTGAGTCTGACAGCCAAACGCAAGCGTACGAGGGCAAGATCACGCCAAGCAGATTGAAGAACATCTTCATGTTTGATGCTGTGGATTTCATGGATGACATTCACCAGATGTTTGGGATGGAGTATTTGGAATCCTATTGGAGGCGTCGCTCCAACCTGAACGTGGCCTCACTCTTTGTAGCATTGGCACTGTCTGTGGGAGAGACCAAGGAGGAGATCCTCAGGGTAGTGGAGGCTTGTGTCAACCCACAATGGTTGCTGGGTTTGGAAGAAATTGTTGACAGAGCGGTGTTGGGGGAAGGACTGGAAATGGGGCTTGAGCCATGGAGGCGGGGACACATCGGTTCAGCCTCTAGTTGTCTGGTCTGCTTCAAACCCACAAGGGGTGCACATACCGCGGGCGGAGAAGGGCTGGAAGTAGATCATTTCATATCTGCAGGAGAACATTTGGGAGGAGAGTGAAGGGCTTCATGAAATCGACACCACGAAAGAGTGTAACTGCACCGGGCCAGCCACTGTGACACCAAATAGAAAGGAAGGCGCAGAAAATGGTGGGCACAAGTGGAATGGGAAGCTTGCAAGGTGCCAGCCTCTTTGGCATATCAAGATCAGTGCAGGATGACAACGCCATTCCCAATTTCTCGAGGGAGGAGGCAGCACAATGGTTTAAAGAATAGGCATGAAGTTTGGGGAAGCTGGTGTGTTTTGTGATTGCGAATATGGTGGATATTTTTTGTCTCTTTGGGTAGGGCGTTAATGCCTTTTTGCATTGTAAAACGACTATATGTATAGGTGTTTATGGGGGTAGGGAAGTATTATGTTTGTAATACGGTAGCCAACCGTGAAAATTGGCTTTTGGATGTAATCCCTCTTTTATTATTAATACAAAATAATTTTACCAATCAAAAAAAAAATACCCACTACTACCAGACTTCTCTATGTTAAAGTTTTGATTAGATTGTTGTATTATTTTAATTTTAATCTCAGATCTATGTATGATTCTTCAATGCTGATAAAGCTAAGTGGTTTAATCTCATTATTGATTTCCTATAAATCAATATATGGGCTGATACAATATGATTTTGATAAGTAGCAACGTCTGATATAATCTTACTCAATAAGATTAATATCAACTTGAATATGCTTTGATAACTTATATCAATCTGCTAGTATCAACCTTATGAATATCAATCTAACAATATCAACCTTCCTTCAATTATATTCTTCTGGATTTGATTGTGTCAGTGTTTTTAGCATCAACGTTTCGGATCACACTCCGTGATCCATCATCAGGATGAGAGAGTGCAAGAAATGTAAAAAAAAAAAATGTAAAAAAATGTTTTTTTTTACATTTTTTTTTTTTACATTTCTTGCACTCTCTCATCCTGATGATGGATCACGGAGTGTGATCCGAAACGTTGATGCTAAAAACACTGACACAATCAAATCTAGAAGCAAATAATTGAATTAAATGGATTGTGGAAATCTGATAATGTTGAATATCAATCTTCTTTATAATATTGGTTTACTTATATTATCAATCTTCTTGTTTTCTGCAAGATCAATCATCTTGCTGTACCGATCTCCTTATATTGCTGTATCTATGATAGTATGAATGTGATCATCTTATGAATATTGATCACTGCCAAAATACATCATAGAAAGAATCGTAAACTTAGCGAGACTTGAATACACAGAAATGGCAAATAACTTACTACCATCTCTTGGTGTACCTTGCTTTACCAGGCCTGTCTCCTGTGGTCACAAATATTGTTGCAGCCCAGATGTGTTGCACATCACCTTTTCTGCACCATAAGGTTGCCACACCACTCAATACTTTGAATTCAATCAAGTCTATCAATAAAGCTCCTTAAGCACAAACGCATGTAAGTATATTTCACCTGATGTTGGGCTTGTGATTTGCGGTTCTGCATCTTTCTGATCTTCAACATACAAAAATGATATCACCACTGAGAAGATTTCCCTCAGATTTGCTGTTCAACATATTCATGCCAAAATCCGTATAAGATCATGATTTAGAAAAGCTCTTTCTTTGTTTGTTGGAATTCAAATTACCAAGTACCTTTTGAATTTAAATCAGGCACACAGGGTTTGAATTTGCTCAAGTGTTCTTATTCAAATGCTTCATGTACGAGAACTCACGATCTAGCTGCAGACATTCCATGTTTTGTCTTTGCCTCTGTTTCTGATAAATATTAAACATCTGTCAATATTGATTTCTTAGCATCAATATTGTCTATGCACAGATCAACCCACAAGCTGGCAAGGCATAGAGTCAACGGAATATTGAATTACAGAAAATATAATGGCTTTTGTCCATTCATCGATGCAGAGAGACCAATGAGAGAAAGACGTGATAAAAGCAATAATAATGAAAAACAAGATATACGTGCTTCATTATTTTCATTCAAATATATTACACTTATATAGGAATTATATCTCCTAGTTTATAGGAACCACTCCCTAATTATACAAGTTGTTCCAACATTGCAACTACCTATAATCTCTTGTACATTTAATAATATATTTTATCTAAATGACCACACTAACAATATTATATTCTAACAATAATATAAAGTTGTTTGTCAACAACTTTATAGCTAACCTAAATACCTATTTGAACACTAATTCCCAACAGTGCCATAAAAATGAGGGAGCCACACCTGTTGAGCCGACACATTGTTTTCTTGAAACAATTTATGGTTTCTTGTTTGGATATTGCCTATTTAGTTGGGTGCTTGGGTTGAGAAGGAGAGGAGTTTTTCATTGGAGGGTTATGTTTTTGGATTTCTTCTAGAGGAGCAGGATTATATTCTCCATGCTTAGGCAAGAGCTTGGAAGTGTAGTGTAATTGTTATGTGTTGTTAAATAATGCATCGGTTATGTGCTTTTGAGGGTGGGGTTTTTTACTCGAAAAGTTTTTCGCACAAGAGAAATAAAAACATACTGCAGCAAACAATTGACTATAAAGAATGGAAGTTAATATTTGAATTCTTTGGTCAGATAAAACTTCTTGAATCCAACTTAAAAGGTAATGTTCAAGTACAGTGCATATATTAGAATCTTCAAATATAACTACATATTTAATAACAAAAAATTGTGAAATGAATAAATGGCATACCTGTTTCAGTATTGGCTTGATCTATCCTCTTTCTGAAACGCTAAAACAATCTCTGAAACATTACACACCAAAACAAAAGCTGAAATATTACCTAAGCGGTGGAATCACAAGCAACTAAAGCTAAAATATCTCCTTGCAGGACAGATAACTTTGTGGGTATTTATCAGCAGTCAATTTTGGAGACTGGGTAGATATAAAATAGCTCCTTGATTCCTGTTAAAGTTATGCCAATATAACAATGCACTAAGAATTTAGGCTGGGTAGAGCAAGTTGTTTCACCATGCAAATGGGAATGTGAATGTCACACAAGTTCGATTGCAATTATAGACTTTCAAAGGCATTAACATTTACAACAAAGTCTACCTTTTGACCAACATTCACATGCATGTGAGAGCAGATAGCCACACTACAGTTGACATGAAAAAGTGAGCATATATGAAATGAGCTTTCTAAAGAAATTCATTCTGCATACCTGTGTTTTTTCAAAGCATTCCTGATAAGAATGCAATTGGAAAAAACCATTACACCCATCCAATAAGAAAAATGTATTACAGAAATTCATTCTGCATAACTGTGTTTTTTCAAAGCATTCCTGATAAGAATGCAACTGGAAAAAAACATTGTACCCATTCAATAAGAAAAGAAAAAAATATATAGAAAATAAATGCCAAAAAAAAGGATAACGGAGTTCCAGTTTTGCACATAGATAACAAAAGGTAACAAATGCAGACACTTGTACTCTATGACCATGGCAAATGCAATAGCATTGAGCCTAAGAAATCAGCTCTAATTTCCTACAGATGTATGGTAACCATCATCCTTGTACCATTTAGTCTTGACGAAGCGCGTTTAGGCATATGGAAAACTATGACCCATTTAACATGCAATGCAGTAGAGGCAATGATAAATTTTCCATTCTCATGCAATCTGTCATATCCCTGGATTGAAACCCTAATTACATCATCCCTTTTTTGAAATAGGATCTAATAATAAATAATCATTATATAAACAAATAATATATAATAAAATAATTATAAAATTAAAATATTAAAACTACTAATAATAATATTAAAATATGAAAATAAATAAATAATTTTTTTTTTTGGATAGGTAACATTTTTTGTATTGATATTAAAGCATGATTACATCATTAAGCCAGTATTTGTGGTTGGCTACCGCTTACAAACATACTTTCACTACCCCAAAACCCCTATACTTATAAGCTTATATACTTTGCATTACAAAAAAGGGCCTTAACGCCCATGATGGGGAACCAGTTTTAATCGCATTATCAACCATACAAAAAAGACCTTAAACCGTTCTAGTGGCAACATCCTCTTGCTTCGCTAGCCCACTAATCCTTGAACCATAGTGCTTCATCCTTCACTGACCTGGGTGCAGTGGGGCTGTCATTTCGTGAGCTTCCTCCTCCGCACGCACCTGCCATTTTCAGAGCCTTCTTTCCAGATTGAAAGCGTATTGGCTGCCCTGGTGCTGTGACGCTCTTGCGCGGGGTTGATTTCATGAAGCTCTTTCTCTCACCCTTCCACACCTTCTCCTGCAGAAAGGCGATGATTTTCTTCCAGCCCTTTTCGGCTCTTGGTAAGTGAACACCCTGTGGATTTGAAGCTGACCATACCACTAATGGCTGTACCGAACTGTCCCCGCCACCAATTAGCCGCCACGGCTTAGTTCCCATCTCCAGACCTTGGCCCAACACCGCCCTGCCGATAATGTCTTCTACACCTAGCAGCCATTGCGCGTCCACACACTCCGCCACCACACAAGAAACCTCCTCCTTCGATTCTCCTACCATTAACGCCAAGGCTACGAATAGGGATGCCACGTCCAAGTTGGAGCGGCGCCTCCAGTAGGAATCAAGGTATTCCATTCCGAGCATCTGTTGCAGGCCTTCCATGAAATCACCGTCCTCGAACATGAAGATAATCTTCATTTGTCTTGGAGTTATCTTTCCTTCATAGGCTTGCGTTTGGCTGTCCGATTCCAGCGCAAAATTGGCCTCCATGTCGTCACTACCCTCAATTCTGCTGAAAAAGCTCACATTCGCCTGTTTTTAAACCAACTTTTGAACAATCTGGAAGGCCTTCAGTGGGTTGTGTCTATTAATTAGTGCCATTAGTCACATGCGTTGCCATAATGTAAGCGCCATCTGAATTAAGGCCGGGTGATTCTCTTTTGTACTTCCACTTAAGTGATATAATTGGGGTGTTATTTGTTCTTTTTATTCAAATTCGAAACTCCTCATTTCTTCATAAATTTCAAATTGGGGTCCCAGTGGTGAATTAGCTCCCATGTTAGCCAACATGTCGGCCACCTTATTTGCTTCTCTGTATACATGGGTAACTTTGAAGTCCTCAAAGTTATGTAACAAACATCGAATCTGCTGTATATATTTATCAAGGTGCCAAGCAT
>MU223784.1:2167283-2178482 GCA_018584345.1 Thuja plicata | reverse complement strand
ATATATATATATATATGAAACTATACATTGTGAATTTATAGATGTTTGAAATTTAACATTTAACATTATTATTTTAGAGATATTGAATGCCTTTAGAAGATTTTGTTAGGTGATGACTGTAGGACATAGCAAGCCACTTGTTATAAAAGTTAGAAAAAAAATCATGCTTTTGTGTTACTTTCATTCAGGGCTATATAAATACTCTATAATGTGAGAATATTATTGATGGATATGTTCTATAGTGGAAAATAAAGAAAGTTCTTTCATTACCTCTATACAAAGATAATGAAATAAATGTTTATGATACTCTTCATTAAGTTGAATAGAAACATATGTTTTATCTATGTACCATCCTAAAAAAGTTATCACCTATAATTAGATGCTCTGTTGGGCCCCATTTTGATGATTTTGAGATTTCATGTCCGTCATGCTTGATCCAACTGCATGTATCCTCTTATTTCAACATCTTCTCTTCATTTTCAACTCTCAATTTCAAATTGGCCCCGATTTCCTTGGTATACAATTCCCTGGGCATTGTGTTCCAAGGTATATAATGCTTTGGGCATTGTATACCCTGATTTTTAACTCAAAAATTAATTTGGTGGCCCAATGTGGTGTTTTAGTGGGCAATTAGATCCCATGTTGGCCTCCAATTTTTGAATCCTAAAATGTTGTGGGAGGTATATAATGGTGAATCAGTGGCCTCAAAAATTAATCCTTAAATCAATCCAAAAACTTATTACCACATTTATAAGCCTCTAGTTATATTCATTCCTACAAGATGATTGCCTTGAAATACTTATACCAAATTACTACTTGTCAGAATGCTTTGTAAAACCTTCTACTGTATGTTTACTGATAAGCAGTCTTTCTATTTACCAAAATACAGTAAATAACTAGTGTATACCGATCAATCCAGATTTACTTATGTAAAATGCAAAACAATGAAGTAATGACTCATGGACACATTAAAACATGGATTTTAATGTGGAAACCCTGTTAAGGGAAAACCACTGGGAGCGTTAACCCAAATTTTCACTCTTTTGAAGTGAGCTCGGTGAAGAGACAACCTTGTTAAAGGTTACAAACACACTGTTAGGTGTGACCTTGTTAGAGGATTTAAATGAATAGTTTGTCACTTAGTATCTGGCATCTAATGCTACCATCCTTGATCAAACACTCACTTGGCTTGTCAATAGGTATCGGGCATATCCAATGCTACTTTGTATGATCAAACTTTTTGATACTCCTTGGGATGTATCTCAATTAAAAAAGACTTTTAAGTCTTGCTCGGTTAAGAGACTTGATGCTTCAGTGGTTAAACTGAAAGAGTAAATTGATCTGTTCACATATACAACTAGAATTGCAGATTTTCAGATCTATTGTAAGTGCATTACCTTTTTTTATCAATGTTATCAATTAAATACATTTGCTCCACACTGTTCTTCTCTGTGATGTTGTATCACTATTCGGCGGTGTCTGCAGAATTTATCTCTTTCCTCAGCTTGATTGATCAGGTCTGAACGAAGACTTTCTTCTCCATTAGAATCTCTTCAACATTTATTCTCTTGTCACTCCCGTTATTCACATTGAATAAGATTGTCTCTTATATAGACATGATTTCACTGTTTCTTGGCTTTCTTAATCTTGGCGTGATCCACGATACTCGCCAATTATATTTAAAGAAAAAATCTTGATTTATCTTGTAGAGATATTCTTGCCAACTGGACTAAGTATCTTTAAATCCTTTACTTATCTCCGACTTTATCTTGTCGATTAAAACAATGATAAGTACTAGTTAAGTCTATATTTAGCTCTTGACAGCTAAGCATTTTGTCATTTCTGAACTCTTTGTTCTATCGGTCAATACTTCAGTAAGTCAACGGTGTTAACTGACTATTCCATCGGTGTGACTTCAGTTGTCTTCGGGATCTCCGTCCGTCGGGCAACACTGTAATTTTGTGTGTCGGGTTACACTGTGCTTTTGCTCGTCGGGTTACACTGTGACTTTGCTCATTGGTAATGTTGTGCTTTTGCTTGTCGGGTAATACTGTGACTTTTCTCTCGTTGGTTTACTCTGTCCATCGGTGTGCACTCCGTCGGTGTATACATTCACTTTGTGAATACTTGAATTTTATGCATTACTGATAGCATAACCTTTTATTCATTAGTTTTTTGAAGTCTTTAGCAGTATGTACATGACCATACATATTATATCAAGTTGACATTAATGAAAATACAATACATTAACTAATTTAATGTCTTGCATTAACTTTCTGTGTCTTGATGATCATCAACTTAACATCTTCAAACATTCAATCAGTTATAGTTCATCAATCTCTCCCTTTGGCATTGATGGAAACACACTACATTATCACTAATACAGTATGAAATATAACAGTTGAAGTTCATCAAACTAACAATCTTATGTACTAAAAAACTGATACAAATATCTGGTCCTTGGTAAGCTCACATAGCTTAGATTTGATTCTTGCAGCTTTCTTTTTGTCTTCAATCCCTTCACTGGATAGATGTAGAATCTTTCTTCTTCTGATGTTATGTTTTCTCTTCTTGTGTCAAACTCTCTCCCTTTAACTGTTCTTTTCTTTCTTTTCGTCAACAATCTCTCCCTTTGTATGTACTCTCCCTTTCTGGTTACACATCTCTCCCTTTGGATAATGCGATATGATAATGGATATAATCTCTCCCTAATGTGATAATGGATATAATCTTTCCCTTTGACAACAATGCCAAACAAATATTTGATAGTAATGCCAAACAATCCTTTCTATCCATAATATACTCCTTGAATTTCCCAATCCTTTAACAATATAACAACTCTGGTGCTTTGGAGTAGATAGATACCTTTCTATGTACAGATGTATCTTTGAAGTCCATCTCTTTGCTTGCATCAACATGAATGATATTATGATAATATGTAGCCTGATGCAGCCTTCTAGTCATCTTACTGACCAGTAGACAAGGGTCTGACCCCTAATATCTTTCTCAAGTACTCAAATGTATCCTTGGGAAGTGGCTTGGTGAATATATTAGCTAATTGTTCCTTTGATTGCACATACTCAAGTATCACCTCCTTTGCTTGAACTTGTTCTCTCAAAGAATGATACTCGATAGAAATATTCTTTGTCTTAGCATGCATGGCTGGATCCTTGGAAATGTTTATTGCACTGGTATTATCACAATAGATAATTATTGGTTCAAGAAGTTTCATATGCATACCTTCCAGTAACTGTTTGATCCATGCAATATTTGAGCAATTTGCAGCAACAGCTACATAGTTTGCTTCTACAGTAGACTAAGAGATGCATCCTTGCTTCTTGTTGATCCATGTGACAAGTCTGTCACCCATAAAGAATGCTCCTCCAGTTGTTCTCTTTCGTTCATTAATGTTTCCAGCCCAATCAACGTCGGTAAAGACCTTAAGTTCAAATTTGCCTTCTCTTCTATACCATAAGCCATATTTGTCGGTATTCTTTAGATATCTTAGGATTCTTTTCACAACAGTCATATGTGATTCCCTGGGATTAGCTGAGAATCTTGTAACTATCCCTACTACATGTGCAATATCTGGTCTAGTATGTACAACATAAATGAGTTTTCCAATCATACATTTGTACAAAGTTTGATTTACCTCAGGTGACTTGTCCTCCTTTGTCAGCTTACATTCAGTTGCCATCGGTGTTCCAACTGGCTTGGAATCTTCCATCTTGAATATTTTCAGCACTTCCTTGATGTATTTGGATTGTGTAATGAAAATGTCTTCATCTTGTTGCATGATCCGTAGACCAAGAAAGAACTTGATCTCTCCAAACATAGGCATATCAAAATCTTTGCTCATTTCATTTGCAAATGATTTGCATAGCATATCATTGCCTCCAAATATGACGTCATCAACAAATATTTCAGCAATCAAAATATTAGCATCAATATCTTCCTTCAAATAAAGATTATTGTTTTCACTAGTTCTTATAAATCCAATACTTATGAGATAGGAATGAAGTCTTTCATACCAGGCTCTCGGTGGTTGTTTCAATCCATACAAGGCTTTGTGTAGTCTACATACCATGTTCCTCTTGTCTGGATCAACAAACCCTTCCGGTTGCTCAATGTATACCTCTTCCTCAAGTATTCCATTTAGGAATGCATACTTGACATCCATTTGGTATGGCTTGAATCCTTTGAATGTAGCATAAGTAAGTAATATTCTCACTCCTTCTAGCTTAGAAACGGGTGCAAAGGTTTTTCCATAGTCAATCCCTTCTTCTTGTGCATACCCCTTGCATACTAGTCTTGCTTTGTTTCTGGTGACTTCTCCATTCTCATTCAGCTTATTTCTGAATATCCATTTTCTACCGATGACATTCTTGTCATCTGGTCTCGATACAAGTGTCCATGTCTTATTTTTCTCAATCTTCTCAATTTCTTCATTCATAGCACTAATCCATTCTTCATTATCAAGTGCAGCATTGATAGATTTTGGCTCAAAATCACAAATTAGACATCTTGTGTTTAGAGAATCACTTTTGGTTCTCATACTAGCCTTCTTGTCTCCTATGATCTGGTTCTGTGGATGGTTCCTTCTAACATATCCGGCAAGTACAGGTTCAACTCTTTGTCTATCATCTTGATCATCATTGTGTCCTTCATTATGATCTCCATCGCTTGGTACATCATCTTGAGAAATATTCTAATTTTTGGTATTTGCAGCCTGATGCTCGGGTGCAATATTCTGTTGCTCGGGAGCTATACATTGTTTCTCAGGTAGAGTGTCAGGTTCTTCATTGTAAAAAAAACTGTTGTAGTCCTCTAGTTATTTTGTGCTTTCCTTTTCATTCTTCTCTGCAAATTCATCTATCTTTACATTTGCACTTTCAACAATTTTGTTAGAGGCTTTATTGAGACATTTATAAGTCTTGCTCTTGGTGGAATACCCTAGAAAGATACCTTCATCACTTTTGGATTCAAGCTTTCCATTTCTATCATCTTGTAAGATATAACATTGACTACCAAAAATCTTGAAGTAACTTACATTGGGTGTGTAACCATACCATAGCTCATAGGGTGTCTTCTTGTTGTCTTTCAATTGTACTATGTTCAATGTGTAAACAGCAGTACTGACAGCTTCCCTCTAGAAGATTTGGGTGATGCCTTTCTCTATCATCAGTGTCCTTGCACAATCAACAATGGATTTGTTCCTTCTTTCAATAATTCCATTTTGTTGTGGTGTTCTCGGTGCAGAGACCTGTCTTTTGATTCCATGCTCATTGCAAAAGTTAGTGAATTCATCTGAAATAAATTCCCCTCCTCTATCTGATCTTAAGAATTTTAATTCCTTACCACTTTATTTTTGTACCATTTAAACATCTTGAATGCTTCTGATTTATCTTTTAGAAACATAATTGTCATCATTCTAGAGTAATCATCAACAAAGAGAATAAAATATCTATCACCATAGTAACGCTTTGTCCTCATGTGTCCACATAGATCAGTATGGACTAATTCTAGAATTGCATCAGATGTATGAGTTTTGCTTTTGAAACTAGACTTTGTCATCTTACCTTTTTGACAATTTTTGCACATGATATTGTCTGGCTTAGTCATCGTCGATAAGCCTCTTAAATTTATCTTTTTGCTTATCTTTATCATGTTGTCAAAGTTTACATGACACAATCTTTTGTGCCACAACCATATGTCTTTGTTTCTAGCCATTAAGCAAGTGGTGTCAGTATCATTCAGATTGAATAAGTTACCTTTTGTCTGCTCACCGGTACCAATCAACTTTCATGATTCATTGAAGATCTTTGCCTTCTTATTTTCAAATGCTACTCTGTGACCTGAATTATTCAACTGAGAAACACTCAATAGATTATAATTCAATCCTCTCACCCAATAAACATTTTCACATTTTATCAGGTTATTCAATATTATGGTTCCTCTACCTTCAACTGGACAAGGTGTATCATTACCCATTCTTAATGAACCGCCATTATAGTATTCAAAAGTCTCAAAATTTTGTTTGTCACCGGTGATATGGTGAGTGTAGCCACTATCTATGATCCCGACATCATTTTTACTAACTTTAGATATGAGTGCATTTTCTACATACCTTTCTTCATCTTCATCTGAATCATCTTTTACTGCCACAAACACCATCTCGATGTCTTCATCAAATTCGGTGTCAGTATCTTCATCTTTGAATGTAGCTAGGTAACAAGCCTTCTTTCCTTTGTCCTTGTAGTCTCGGGTATCTCTTCTTTCTGATTGTCAGTTGCTTCTGTAATCTCGGTTATCACCTCTGTCAAATTTCTTTTCAAATGACATTTCATTACTTTTGTCATCTTTTCTTATGTTAGGACATCTTGCAGCAAAGTGTCCAATTTCTTTACAATTAAAACATACAAGTGGTAATTTACCTTTGTATTTACCTTTGCCTCTCGCATTCTTTTAGCCATAAGTGCTTCAATTTCATCAAGATCTTCCTCTTCACTTTCACTATCACTATCTTTTCTCATAGTGTGTTTATGACTTGATTTACTTATTCTCAAAGTAGATTTCAATGCAGACTCTATGTTTGCTAAGACACTATTATCAAAGCTATTCATCTCAAATGAAATCAGTCTTCCAATCAAACTATCTAGAGTAACATTTTTATTTGCTACTCCTCTCATTTCTTGTATGGCAGATACTCTAATAGCATAATTAGGCAGTAAGGTTCTTAGAATATTACTTACCACTGTCTCTTCTTCTAGTACACCTCTAACTCTTCAGATAGCATTGACTACCTCTTTGATTCTTGTGCTATATTGTGTGATTTTTTCACCTTCTTTCATTCCGAGATCATCAAACTTTCCTCTAAGGATTTCTACCTTGGCTCTCAGAACATTTTTATCACCACCATGTACAAGCTTCAATTTATCCCACATCTGCTTTGCAGTTGTGCATGCATTGACATCTTCAAATTCAGCATCGGAGAGTGAGGAAGCAAGCTCTATTATCATGCAGTTGTGCTCATGCTTCTCTCTCATTTTTTCAACTGTGAGTGCTCCTGTGGGCAACACATATTCAGTATCTTAGTATTGAGTAACATCATTTCCAATACCTGATAAGTGAAGTCTTATTCTACTTTTCCATGAAGCAAATTTGTCTTTGTTCAACTTGGACACATCTTATCTGTTCATCTTGTGATCTTTAACTTGATCTATTAAACTCCCTTTCTAAGCACACAAGCTCTGATACCAATTGTTAGAATAACTGAGAGGCGGGGTGAATCAGTGGCCTCAAAAATTAATCCTTAAATCAACCCAAAAACTTATTACCACATTTATAAGCCTCTAGTTATATTCAGTCCAACAAGATGATTGCCTTGAAATACTTATATCAAATTACTACTTGTCAGAATGCTTTGTAAAACCTTCTATTGTATGTTTACCGATAACCAGTCTTTCTATTTACCGAAATACAGTAAATAACTAGTGTATACCAATCAATCCAGATTTACTTATGTGAAATGCAAAATAATAAAGTAATGACTCATAGACACATTAACACATAAATTTTTAACGTGGAAACCCTGTTAAGGGAAAAACCACTGGGAGCGGTAACCCAAATTTTCACTTTTCTGAAGTGAGCTCGGTGAAGAGTCAACCCTGTTAAAGGTTACAAACATACTGTTAGGTGCGACCTTGTTAGAGGATTTAAATGAATAGTTTGTCACTTAGTATCTAGCATCTAATGCTACCATCCTTGATCAAACACTCACTTGGCCTGTCAATAGGTATCGAGCATATCCAATGCTACTTTGTATGATCAAACTTTTTGATACTCCTTGGGATGTATCTCAATTACAAAAGACTTTTAAGTCTTGCTCGGTTAAGAGACTTGATGCTTCAGTGGTTAAATTGAAACAATAAATTGATTTGTTCACATATACAACTAGAATTACAGATTTTTAGATCTATTGTAAGTGCATTACCTTTCTTATCAATGTTATCAATTCAATACCTTTGCTCCACACTATTCTGCTATGTGATGTTGTATCATTGTTCGTCGGTGTCTGCAGAATTTAGCTCTTTCCTCAGCTTGATTGATCAGGTACGAACGAATACTTTCTTCTCCTTCAGAATCTCTTCAGCATCTATTCTCTTGTCACTCCCGTTATTCACATTGAATAAGCTTATCTCTTATATAGACATGATTTCACCATTTCTTAGATTTCTTGATCTTGGCGTGATCCACAATTCTCGCCAATTAGATTTAAAGAAAAACTCCTGATTTATCTCGTAGAGATCTTCTTGCCAATTGGACTAAGCATCTTTAAATCCTTTACTTATCTCCAGCTTTATCTTGTCAATTAAAACAATGATAAGTACTAGTTAAGTCTATATTTAGCTCTTGACAGCTAAGCATTTTGTCATTTCTGAAGTCTTTGTTATGTCGGTGTGACTTCAATTGTCTTCGGGATCTCCGTCCGTCGGGCAACACTGTAATTCTATCCGTCGGGTTACACTGTGATTTGGCTCGTCGGGTTACACTATGACTTTGCTCATCGGTAATGTTGTTCTTTTTCTCATCGGGTAACACTGTGACTTTGTTCTCGTTGATTTACTTTGTCCGTCGATGTGCACTCCGTCGGTGTATACAATAACTTTGTGAATACTTGACTTTTATGCATTACTGATAGCATAGCCTTTTATTCATTGGTTCTTGAAGTCTTTAGCAGTATGTACATGACCATACAGATTATATCAAGTTGACATCAATAAAAATACAATACATTAACTAATTTAATATCTTGCATTAACTTTCTATGTCTTGGCGATCATCAACTTAACATCTTCAAACATTCAATTAGTTATAGTTCATCATATAAGTGGTATATCTCTCCTCATTTTGGTAACCATGATCAATATTTCTTATGTTCTCTCAAGATTTGAAGGCAAGAATTTAAGTTTCAAGCATTCTCAAGCATCTAAGGAATCTTTGAAGGCAATCTTCTCTCCCATGATGACCAAGTAAAGGAGATCTCAATCAAGAAAGAATATCCTTTTGTCCATCTACATGCTTCTTCCATCCTTCAAGGAAAGAGTAATCAAGCATAGAAATATTGAATATTTTGGATTGGAATTCATAGGTTCATGCATTTGTGAAAGGCTACCTTGATTCCTTCCTACATTCAAATATTTAACAACTACAATTCAAGTAACATACAAGCATCTTCATGATTATGTGCAATCTCAATATCTATTCATGAAGGTATATAAGGTAGATCTAACATTTACCTTTGCATTTGCATACTTTCATTTATGCATTTTTATTTCATTTTCAAGGTTGATTCCTAAATAGGGGTTTGACCAGAAAAAACCTCCTTCCACAAAACTTTTTCCATTTTTCTGTGTGCAAGAACATGTGGTGGGTCTGTCAGGATTTAATTTGGAAAGTTTAGGACCTATCAGATCGATTGTGAAAGTTCTAGGCAAAATAATTGGGTATATAGTGCCCCAAGAAATCAGTACCTAGAAACATAATGCCCAGGGAATTCTATACTTTCCAAACCTACTCCAAATTCAAACTTTAGGTTAGTATAACCTTTTGGTTTCCATTTTAGGTCATTACAGGTGTTTATCTACTTTTCGTTAGTTTGTATTTTCTATAACTTGCCATACTTGCTTATTTGGCCTTATATATTGCATTACTCTATCATTTCCCCTCAAATCCAACTTACCCAAATTATTATTGTGAAGAACCATTTCACTCATTTAGAGCTTAAGCCTCCCTTAGGCCTATTGAGTCATCTTCCTTCTGATTGTGCATTAGGGAAAGGAGGACAATTCCTTACATCACATCACTCCCTCTATTTTCCTTATTGTACATTTTGGTGAACTTGACTTATAACATTTTCATTATAATTTGGTGTTAGATATTCTTTATCTACATCTTAGATTTGGTGGTTAGGTGTGCTCTTCCTTATATTTCATGTGCAATTATGTGTTTTAATCCCATTTATGTTGCATAAATTTAATGAGTGTTTGCATATCTCTTTCAAAGTTATTTCTTTCATTGGTTAGATATATTCATCTTTCCTTTCCTTGTACATGAGTGTTATAACATTGAGTCCTACCTATAGCATCTCGATTATGAGAAGCAATAGACTTATGAGTTCCTTTAATCCAGAGTCCTCTTTATTTCCTAGTAATCTTGATGAGACACACATGTCTTCTAGTGACATTCCAACTATGGTTGAGAATCCTTCTTCCCACTCTTCTCATGATGAAGATTAGACCTTATGAATCCCTCCTATCCAAGTGCAAAAAAAGTCCCATAACTTTAAAAAAATTGAGCAATGGATAGGTCAAGAAAATTATAATACATAATTCGTCTCCTTAGTAGAAGGTTTGAGAAAGTTGGTTCAAAATGATGAACATGGTGTTAATTTATTATGCATTATTTCCCATCTTATTGATATGAATGTTAAAACCATTAAATATTGTGTTTAAGATCTTGGTTTAACTCAACCTAACACTAGTGGGGTGATACCACAATAGTGGGTTACACTTTTTTGCCTAAACGGACATTGAACTCTACATTTTGAGAAAAACTTTCACATTCGGATGCATATTGTCGTTAAAATGTTTGAAATCGAATGACGAAGTAAACTAGAGTCTTTTAGGATTTTCTATCTAGATTCTAAATATATATTTTTTTGAATTGATTTTAATGGTTTTTTTTTTCTCCCACTAAAATTGCTATGTTGCTGAAAACGTCTTTGTCAAAAAGGTACAATGACTTCGTACAACATAACTTTTTTTCTAAAATAGATATCAATGTGCTTCTTTTGAATTTGGTTTTGTAACATCCATACGGAGGGCATGCAATTGGTTTGATGACATTATCATGATTATTGCATATTTTATGAACGTTTGAAGTAGAGTCAACTGTAATTTTGACATACCTTGACTGCGTAACTGATAACTTGTTGTGTATTTATCGAAATTTAATTTTTTTTTGATAGAAAGAAGACTTGAAACCAGAGGGAACTATTATTTTTCAAATTATTTTTTCTATTTTCTACTATTTTTCATTGAACGTCAAACCTGGAAGTTTATATTTGATAAAAAACCTACATCTGATGCACGTAAAAAAACATAGACCTAATTAATTCAAAATTTGTCAAATCTATAT
>MU223784.1:2143438-2160295 GCA_018584345.1 Thuja plicata | reverse complement strand
TATATGCACATATATACACACATGCACGCATATACACACACACATATATATATGCACACACACACATATGCACATTATACACATCTATATGCACATATATACATATGTATATACACATATATATGCATATATACACACACATACACACACACACACACACATATATATATATATATATATGCATATATATACAAATATATATACACATACACATTATACACATATATATATATGCACATATATACACATATATACACATATATATACACATATATGCATATATACATGCATATATACATATATACATGTATATATACATATATGCATATATACATGCATATATACACATATACATGTATATATACATATATAAACACATATACATGCATATATATATATATATATATATATATATATATATACTAAAATGCATATATACAAACAATATATATTATAAAACAATAAAATATGCAAATTAAAAATGTGAAAAACCTGATAATTGACATTTGATAAAACGGAAGCCACTGTTCTCTGTCACTTTCAACCTAGCCGAAACAGTCAAAATGATTGTTTCGGCGGGTTTTATTCTGCCAAAATAAACCTAATTACTTTCGATCGAAAGTAACCAAGTTACTTTCGATCATAAGTAACTAGGTACTTTCGATCGAAAGTAACTTCCGATTGAAAGTACCCATTTTAGGTACTTTCGATCGGAAGTTACTCACTTCCGATCGAAAGTTTTTAGTTGTTCTGATCGAAAGTATCAAACATTTTTTAGTGGTCCACGCTTTTCGGGGCGAATTCCTTCCTCCCAAAAAGTGTAACCCACTACTATGGTATTACCCAGTGTTGAGACTTCTATTCCTATTCCTTCTTCATTACCTTGTGTTTCTACTTATGCTCTACCTCTCATGACTACATTTGTTCCAAACATCAATCCTAAATAGGTTAGTCTTGGAAGTATTCTAATCTTGTTCCTCCTTTTTCAAGCATTCCATGTGTTTCAAAAACTTCATCCAGGCCTACCAACTGCAATATTTGTTCTATTTTCATATTCCAATGTTCCTTCCATTTCCCATGATGGTCCAAACATGTCACTCATGTCTCATACCATCCTTTCCACCAAATCCACTATCAATAGTCTTGCTCAAATTTGTTTATCCCTCTAAAAAAAAATTGCCTCCATGACTCAATCCAAATCAATATCTTAATTTGTTACATTGCTAATCCTTTATCCTTAGACATTATTCATGTCATTGTCCCTCGATACATGGAAATACCTCATTTGGAGACTTACAATGGTAAAGGTGATCCCTTGAATCATGTGAAGACCTTTCAAACATTGTGTAGTGATTCTTCTCATGACCATAGATTCATGGATAAATTGTTTTCTAGAATATTTAGAGATAAAGCCTTGCAATGATATTGTTCTTTAGCTCCTTATTCCATTGATTCATTTCACAAACCTGCTAATGCTTTCATTCAACAATTTCAAAATAATATTGGTCCTAAGATTTCTTTGATTGGTTTGATGCATTGTAAACAAGGTGTTAAAGAAGTGACTAATTTTATTGGTAGATTCAAGCATTTAAATTATCATATTTCATATCCCATGCCTAATATTTATGTGCAACATATTGCTAATTTGTAAAAAGACATTAGAGATTTAAGGTATTGCTTTATGAATTCTCTTCTTTTACTCAATTGTGTGCATTGCTTCATAATTATCAAATTCAAGTGAGTCAATTTGAGAGCACCACTGCAATAGATTCAGTTGATAAGAGTGAAGTTGCATCTTAGTCTTTTCAAAAGTTTCAAAAACCTAAAGGTTTCATCAATATCAACAACTCATCAAACAACATTGATGTACAAGTGGCAGAAACATCCAAAGGTGTGACTCCTTTGTCATATTTTTAGACCTTATCATAATTTTACACATCTTCCTGAATATTTGCATAATGTGATGTCAAAGTTGATTAATGCTGATGTCTCGACACTTCCTCCCATTAAGCCAATTGGTCCTTCAAAACAAACCAACAAAAACTTTGATCCTAAATCTTTTTTCCAATATCACTGTCAACCTGGTCGTGATACTAAAAAATGTTTTCGTTTGAAATCCATTATCCAATACCATATTGATTCTGTTAGAGTAATCATACTTTATGCTTATTGATTAAATGATGTTGATTTAATTAGTTAAGTTGATTATTACTCTTTGTTTCTTAAGTTGTCTCTTAGGTTCATTATAATTAATGTTTATATTAATTATTAATGCGCAACCTAGCTTTTTTAGCCTTTAGGGTTTTGTTCACCTTATTAGGTTGAACTTTGTAATTATTGTTTCATAAATTGGAATACAATTTTGCTCTGCTGATTTTGGAGTATTTTTTGTGTTTCATGCTTTCCTACTTTTTCCTCCTTTCTGCTTCTTCCTTATAACATGTATTTGCATGCAAGTATTCTTTGGGTTATGTGGATTTGTATTTCTCAAATCCTACGTGGGATCAGAGCTATACTGTTGCTGCCTATTTTGGTAATTTTTGAAGCAGTATTTGCAGGGAAAAGTTCCAGTTTTTCAGGGTTTTTTTCTTGAATATGGGGGTGAAGTATTTTTTGGTGCATTTTGCACACAAACTGACCTCACGATCGCCTCCAAAATGCCCCAAAACCCCCATTTTCATATAAGGAAGGACACGTTTTGGCTACAGTGACCTCTGACACATTTTTTCTCTTCCAGGGTCGTACAACATGTTTTTCGAGAATTTTTTTTAAAAGAACAACAACTTTTTTTAGCATAGCCAGCGCGCAGCCCCGTCGCCCACGTGTCGCCCACTTGCCACCACCGCTTTTTGTATGCTAACGTCAACATACCGGCACTAACGCCACTTTTCTGGTGATAGGATTTTTTTCGATGGCCACCTTTTTCCGACTGTGATGTCATGCTGAAGTCTTCAATGACCAGACACCTGTCAAATTATTTTCCCGTGAGCTGGTGACGACCATTTGGACGTCAAATTTTTTCTTGCCTCTATGTTTTTCCAGTGAGCTTAAGTTCTGAGCACCTATTGATTTTTTGCTCATATCTTGAGCATACGGTATCGTTTTTCAGTAAACAAGATATCATCAGAAAGCTCTTTTCGAGACGGATACCACCGTGCTAGTTTCATCTTCAAATTTGGTCGTTTGAGTACTTATTTTCAGCCTCAAAGTTGAGGCTTCCGTTTCCTTCCTCTCTACATCTGGAGTCCACGTTTTCTTCTCATTTTTTGTGCTTTCATAGTTAATTTTGGTGTATGGGAGATAATATACTATATTGTGGGGGTGCATTTCACTTTTTGTCATTTATTTCAGAAAGACCCTTCTAATTCTGTCTTCTTTCTCTCAATGTCAGACCCTTTAGTTTCCCGACTAACGCCTTATAACTACCACACCTGGAAAACACACATGATGAGATTGCTAATGTCACGTGGCTTATGGTCATGTCTGTATGCACCCTAAAATGATCGCCTAGAATATGGGCCCCATTTATTATTTTATCAATCTATCAAATTCCTGAATCAATGCTTTGCAACATTTTCAATTCAAATCAATTTCCTTGATCAAATCATAATTAATTTAATTATTTCAATATTTCCTAAGGTTTGATCATTTTTTCAATAATATTATTTAATTAAAAGAAAACATCTCTTTTTATTAAATGAAATAATCTTATTTAAATAAAAGAAAATATCTCTTAAATGAAATAATTTTATTTAATTAAAAATCCCTTTTTAATTAAATGATTTTATCTTATTTAATTAATATCCCTCTTTTAATTAAATAATCTTATCTTATTTAATTAAAAGAAAATTCGTCTTTTAAATAAATAAAATCCCCACTTAAAGCTCTCTTTTTGATAAAAAAAGAAATAAATCAAATAAAAAAAAAAAAAAACTTTTTTTCTCTACATCTTCCTAAGTGGTGGGTTTTTTTGCCTCTTAATCATAGCCCTTTGATCTTGCCTTTTGAAGATTTAAAGCACATGGATCAACCAAGATTTAATATCCACCATTGCTTTATTTTCTTTTTTTTACCTCTTAATCTCCACCGTCCATTGCTCTTTATAGGGAAGCCTCTCCTTCTCATTTGCATAATTATGATAATAAAAAAACACACACATTCTTTAGTTTATTGTTATGCTGCAGGATTGGAGAGCAATTTTGGAGGAGAATTTGAGCACTTAAGCTTGGATATTGCAACTTCTCTCTTCTTGTCTTCTTCTCTCATGCATTCATGGCAATTCATTTAGATTAATTTTGCATTCGCATTTTACATTAAACTTATATTTTCTTTCATAGATTAATTTTGCATTCGTATTTCCTTTCATAGAATAATCATGCATTGTTATCATATAGATTAATTCCATTATCATATAGACAAATCCATGCATTATCATATAGAATCTCTCATTTTATGGTGTACTTGCAGGGGCACAAACTAGGTCAATCTAAGGGCCTCCATTACACACCTTTGCACTCCATGAATAGAGAGCTATGAGTCACCATTTGAGACCTCATTCTTGAGTGATATTGGATATAATGATTCATAGAAGTGTGACACATTTTTAGTACACATTTTTGACGCCCACCGTGGGGCAGAAGATTCATTTTTTGTCACATAGCTATTTTTGTAATTTATTTTCAGATTTTTGTATTTTTCTGTACTTTTCATACATTTTGCAAGGAAATTTTGCGCTAGATTTTGCAGGTCTACAGGCGAGATTTTGCTGGATTCTGTGTTTCCTCGCGCAGCACTGTGCGAATCTTTGCGCGACATTATGCGAATCCTCGTGTGACATTCGACACCAGCCTGTGATCTGAACTGGTTTGCTATTTTCTGTATTTTTTGCTGTCTGTGCACTTCTTCACGTGGGCCTGTGCACTTCTTCACGCATTTGTGCACATCTTTGCGCGGCACTATGCGAATCCTCACACGAGATTTCGCACTAGAGATCTGTTTTTCATTGCTATATTTGTATATCTCTATTTTTCTTGCTAACCACTAATGTTTACTATTTCTGGTGGTTTGTGATTTGATGTTGTTGTTGTTGTTGTTGCTGATTTGGACTTGCTTGGATAAACAACAAAATGATTCGTATTTCATTGGATTTGAGGTATTTTGTTGATCTCTATAACATTTGGATTTTGGAAATAAAATGAACCTCTCATGTGTTTAGCTTGAGTGTTTCTTGCTTTCACAGATCACATTTCCAATTGGTGCTCTAAAAATGGACCAAGATTTGCTTTCTTGCATATATGTTTCACATAGTAATTAGGCCCTATGAACACTATTTGTGGCGATCTTAAGAGAGTGGGATTGATTCGCTTATCTTATATGCAAAGCTCTTCTTGACTATAGATCCCCTTGTAGGTAGGGAAGGATTTGTTTTTATCTCATTGGTCAACTTGGTTTGGGCTTCAAATTTTGGCGATACTTTCTCTCTTTGGGGAGATTGGTGTCATTTGTTGTTGTGTGAACCTTGAATGAGGTTATTTCAAATTAGTGGGTCAATTAATCTTGTTTGCTATGTTTTGGTGAGGTGAAGAGGCTAGAGGATTATGCTATTTTCCCTTTTGGGAGAATCAGAAACTTGGAACCCTTGTATCCAAACCAAGTCCCCATGTGGTCCATATTGTGAGTCTTCCTTGTTAGAGAGGGTTAACCGTAGTGGACACTCCCTTTATTGGGTAAACCACGTGGACAGAACCTCAAGCGGTAATAGCCATTTTCTCCATGGTAGCAACAACCGCTATATAAATGTCCTTGTGGAAGAAATCTCCATGGGTGTAGTTTCTTGTGGGTTGTCAGATCTCCTCAGCAGCTCCTGATTGATTAAATTCTTAGACTGTGTCAAAAACTCGGTGCACCAGGATTGGATTTCACCCACTTGAGATTTCAAAAGTTGCAGAGTCAAGCCATTACTAAGAACCATAGTTCAACCAACTTTTAATTCTCTAGGACTATGTGCGTGATTGGAAAACATTTTGAGAACATACACAAGTAAAATTCTTATGGAGTAGAAATACTATGACACTATCCATGTTCATGTGCAAGGTTGCTTTGTCCCTTGCTCATTGTTTGAAGACATTGATTGCTTGAACTCCCTGATTGCTATATTGCATGCTTGATTCATGAATAAAATCTGTTAATGCATCTAGTTGGTTATTTAAAACAATCAAAAACTAAGTTTTGTGTCCTTTCCTCGCGCGAGAAAACTATTTCTTCACGTTGTTCGCTGTGTTTCCTCGCGCAGCTATCTGAGAATCCTCGCGCGATATCTTGCCAATTTGTTGTTATCCTGTCATACCAGTTTGGTCTTTCTTCGCACTCCTGTGCATTTTGTCGTGCAGTACTATGCTAATCCTCGCACAAAAAAGTGTTTCATCGTGCGAAACTGTCTGCCAGTGAGCTGTTTGTTGTCATTGTTGAACCTGTTTAACTTGTTGTCCTATCATTTTTGGTTTTCTGGGTTGATCCAGGTTAGATTGGATTACTTACCTCGTTGTTAGAAGCTTGTTTATGCTTAGGATTCTTGCATTTTGACCTCTTGAATTTGCAATCTTTGATTTCACAAGTGACCTTGCTTGGAAGTTTGGTGGGCTAGAAACCGTCCTTGTTGAAAAGATAAACCTTTAGATTCTTTGATAACACACTTGGAGAGTTTTGTTAGTCTCTTGTACATCCACTTTCATACAAATTTCAATCTTAATTAATATAATTTGGGTAAGACCATCCTCCTGATCCATATGTGCTAGGGTATTCATCTGAATTTATTGGGCACCTCTGTGGCAGTGTTGGCTTACGCCTTTTGCAAATTTTCTATCTTATCACCTCTTTTTGGACAAGTTAATGTGTTTTCTATCCTAGTTTGGTACCAACATTTCTTAGGGTAATCCTATCAGCTAGTACCTTTTCTTTCATGGTAGTTACAACAAGATATCAAGTAAATCAAGGAAAATGACCTCAAGTGGTTTTTAACCAATTACCCTTAGTACAAACTCGCCAAAGACATAAGGAAAAAGAACCCATATTTGATCAATCGCCTAGAAATACTTTGAAAGTGTGGTTTGATTCTAGGAGTCATCTTAGTGAGTTGGGTATCCCCTTAGCATCTTCTCACTCTTCTATGGATATGAGTTACACAATGACTCGGAGAGAAAAGGAAGCCAGGGATAAACGTTATGATGATATGTTTGCAAAGAGTAGAAATGTTATTTCATTCAGTGGTTCCTCTCATGGCAGTAGACCGGCCTCACCCCTTATTTCAACAAGATATCTAGATGCACACCAAAGGGCTGAGAGAGAGAGAGAGGTAAGAGACATGATTATGATGATGAGTTATCACAACATGAGAACTAAGGAGATGAACTTTATGATACTAATGTCAATACAACTTATACCAATAACTTGTTTCAAAATTCAAGACCAAGCTCACCTCTTAAAACATCTACCAATTACATGAGTGACAGACTCAAGAGGATTGAGCATGAAAAGAAAGCATTCCAAGATGAAAAAGTTCGTAAGGAAGAACAAATTAGACGCCTAGAGATGGAGAAACAAACTTTGATAGAAATGGAAAGGAAAGCCTTTCAAGAGGAGCGAGATAGGCTCTTGGCTCAACAACTCAATGATCCATTCAATAATATGCATGTTAGTGGTGGAAATAGTTCTCCTCCATCCACTCGTCCTAGGACTCCACAAAGTAGGAGATATTCAAGATCACCATCACGATCTCCTAGCCCTAGGGGAAGAAGGGTTTCTAGACATGATCATCATAGGAGACAAACCCCTCCTAGGAAATCAAGGCCATTTTTACAACATGCTCATTATGGTTCACAATATGGGGGTAGTAGATTGAGCTTTGATCACACCTCCCAAGATTTCATGCAAATGCAACAAGAACCACTTTTTCAACAGTATGTGGAGCAAAACAAGGATAAGTTCCTAGAGAGTCTAATCAACAAGGGCGCTAGGGTCCCTTACAAATTTGATGTGGATAAAAAGATTAAGAAGCAAGGTCCATCCCAAGAGGAGAAGCTCAATGAAATGCAAAGAACAATGGACAAGATGTTTACACCTAAGAATTCTTTCTCATTGGACTCTATTTGTCCTAATCCTTTTGATAAGAGTGTTGACATGAAATAATTTCTTAGAAAGGTTGAAATTCTTCAATATGACAAATATGATGGGAGTGGAGATCCACATGATCATGTGTGCCAGTTTTATACCACAAGTTTTGATTTCCATCTAGACAATTCATACCTTATGAGGTTATTCCCACGAAGTCTTAAGGGACAAGCAATGGAATGGTTTACTAAGATAGATCCCCCTATTAAGACTTTCAAAGAGATTGTTCATAGATTTGTTCAACACTTTGCATACAATGTTTCAAGATCTATCGCCTTGTTGGACTTATGTAGCTTAAAGCAGAATCAAGGAGAATCCTTTTTTACTTTCTTGCAAAGGTGGAGACGAAAATGCTCTTGTTGTTCTAAAACTATTCCTGACAATGAAAAGATTGACATTCTTGTTAGTAATTTGGTCCCTGAAATGCGGTATGAAGTTAAGAAAATGGTTTTTGATTCCTTTGATACCATGGTTGAAACCACATGTAGAATCGAGGATGATTTAAGAGAACAAGGAATTTTGACTAAACATGGAAATAACAACAACAATGATCAAAACAACAACTCTAACAAGGATAAAGGGAAGAACCAATATTGGAATAGGAACAAACAAGTGGTTAATGATGGAGTTGTGGATTCCTCCCAACCTAAAGATCAACCTGTGCTACACTTATCTAGTACTGTTCAAGCTATGAAGCTCAATACATCCAATCAACAAGAAAGTAAGCCAAGTTACCAAGGTAAGCCTAAAAGCGAAAAACGTCAATTTGCAAAACTTGGTGAGTCATATGAGCAAATTTTAAAGAAACTTATTGATAACAATCTGGCACATCCTCAAGATGTTGCGCATTTTCATATACCTGAAGTTAAACCACATTGGTGGAAGGAGAAAGCCTTTTGCATATTTCATAATGGTATTGGACATGATGTTGAACACTGTTGGAAACTCAAGCATATCATTCAAGATCTCATTGAGAATGGAAAACTTACAATAGATGGATTGAACACCAATGTTGATCATAAGACATTCAAGGAACCTTTGCCAAATATGAAAAGGGGGAGACCTCTAAAGTTAAGAATGGCAAAGCTGAGATCAATTATACTTACACAGATGCAGAGAATACTATCAACATGCTTGAATTTGTGGAAGAAAATTTTAATATGATGAGTGGAAGAGATCCTTATGGTTATGATTTAGATGAAGACTTTCCTCCTATTTTTGATAAAGAACCTGTTGTGGTGCTAAGGGGTCCCAATTCTAGAAATTCATCTCAAGCCCTTAATGTTGTTACACAAATTCAATGTCCCGTTGTCATTAAAGGACCCAATTCAAGTCAATCCAGTAAACCTAAGCAAGTGGCATCCAAGCCTGTCACCTTGAAACCAGCTATTAATCCTAAATCGAGTTATAGTCTTGTTGATCAGTTGCAAAGAACCCCAGCTCAGATTTTGATCTTTGAGCTCTTAGAGTTGTCCCCGAGACATAAGCAAATCCTTGAGGATGCTTTGCGCATGGAAAATGTCCCCAACAACTTAGATATTGATCAATTCCAGAATATGGTTAATCACATTGCTAGCCCTCATTACCTTACATTTTCAGAGGATGATGATAAAGCTTTGAGCCATCCACACAATCTTGCCCTTCATATTGAGGTCATGATCCATAGAACCCGTGTTAGGCACGCGTTGATAGATGGGGGTGCTGGGCTTAATATTTGTTCTTTTAGTCTTTTTAAAGAATTGGGTTATTCTGAAGAGGTTATAGATACCAAAAAAAGGATTACTATCAAAGCCTATGATGAGACAAAAATAAGTTCCAAGGGGTCGGCCATCCTTCCTATTAGGATTGGCCCCGTTCAAAAGGATATTTTATTTCAAATAGTTGATGTTGGACCCCTTGCGTATAATATCTTACTTGGTAGACCACGGATTCATGATATGCAAGCAGTGTCGTCTACCTATCATCAATGTGTTAAGTTCCCCTACAATGGAATATAGATTTGTATACCTTGGGATAACACTTTATTTGTTAATTTGATTTCAGCAGGGGCTCATATTCCCCTCAATAGAGAAGTAGAAGATTTTGATGCAACCTTAGTTGAATGCAAAGACAAGCTTAAATCGATAGACCTTGGTATGGGGGGTATCAACTCAACTCCCTCACAACATTTCCAATTTCACCTAGGTCTTATGGCAAGCCTTCAAAAGAAAAGAAGCCTTCCTCTTCAGCTATGACTTTATTTGGCAAATTTGTGGAATCATTAGTGCTTATTCAAAATGAGAAAGAGGAAACATTTGTTAGAGATTGGATCTATAGAGAAGAAAAATATATGCACAATGAGAACTTCTCTCCCTCTCCTAAGGCTTACGGAAGAGGGTATACCTTCATCAAAAAGATGGGCTATCCTGGATATGGCCCTCTTAATCATAATTTGGATGCTAGGTCCGAAACCCTTGATCATGCTAAATTTGGACGCAATTTTAATAAGTCGGTTGGCCTAGGATTTGAGAATTACAACAAGCGCACTAATCCTCTCTTTGAAAAGTTGGATAGTGACGATGAACCAAAGTATGTACCTAATTTGACAAATCAGAAAGATATGTGTGAAGATTGGGTCCCTTCCACTACTCTCCTTTGGGGAGATCCAGATATTTTAGTCACCCATGCATCAGTTGCAACTTTAGAACAAGAATCAGATATAGAGGATCCTTTGAGAGAGCGTCAACGAAAGAATCTTGTTCGTTTAATAGAAAGAGAAAGTGTTACTTTTGATGAAACTAGACCTTCCACATCAAGATGTCCCAAACCTTCATGGTGTAAGCATCCTAGTCACAGTTCAGATACAAGTTCTAATGAGTATGAATGGGACTCTTTTTCAGAGTCTTCCACAATTGATAGAGATATTGATGTTGTTCACACTTATAGTAATCAACCTGAGGTAGCCAATGAGTCACGTGTAGGATTAGAGGATTTGAACCCACGTGTTTCTTTAGTGGATGAATCTTTGCTTGTTAGGACAAATCCTGATTTGGGTAGCTTAGAGGGATACTTGACGGACTCTGACTCTTCGGTCACCAGCGATAATATCATTCACATTTGTAACCTTGAACCAGTCATTGACTTGCCTCTTGTTCATCATGACCTCATTGATTGGTCCCAACGCTATCAAGAACCTGAGCTCTTAACATTTCAAAATGAATATGAGATAGCATGTTACGTAAATGCCATTGAACCCATAGTCTCTTCCACCAATGAACCATCTACCAGCATGACAGAGCTAGACATCAAGTACCTTAGTCATAAAATAAAAAGAATAAGAGTTCTGATGGCGAAAACCAGTGTGTGGAGGTGTCAGAACCAAAAAAAGTAAAAAGAAATGATGTATCCAAAGGTGAAAACCTCTCTGAGGCACCTAAGGATGAGGTACTTGATCGTCTCCCCAGCTATTTTCAAGATAGATCTTCAGTGCTTATTGAACCAACACAAGCAATCAATTTGGGTACGTATGAGGCTCCACAAATAGTACACTTGGCTGAGTCCTTGTCACCAATAGAAAAAGAAGCTTACACTAAGTTCTTATAGAAAAAGAAGATCAATTTTGCATGGACTTATTCAAATATGTCAGGGTTGGACATTAATCTTATCATGCATCACTTATCTATAGCTCCAAATGTCAAACTAGTTAAACAAAAATTGAGAAAGATGCATCCTCACATAGCTCTCCTAGTCAAAGAAGAATTAGAGAAACTCCTTGGTGCAAAATTCATAAGAACTATTGCCTATACTGAATGGATATCAAACATTGTACTAGTTTCCAAATATGACAAATCCATTCGAGTTTGCATAGATTTTAGAGATGTCAATAGAGCATGCCCAAAGGATTACTTTCCACTTCCAATATAGACATGATAGTGGATATGACTGTGGGTTATGAGATTTATTCCTTGATGGATGGTTTTTCTGAGTACAATCAGATTAAGATAGCTCCTGAATATCAAGAAAAGACTGCATTCACTTGTGCATGGGGTACCTATTGTTGGAATGTTATGCCTTTTGGATTAAAAAATGCAGGAGCCACCTATCAGCGAGCTATGACAACCATTTTTCATGATATGATGCATAAAAACATGGAATATTATGTGGATGACACCTTGGCCAAGTCTAAACAAAGAGATACACACTTGGACGATTTTGAAGTCATTCTAGATCGCATGGAACAATTTCAACTAAGGTTAAATCCTAAAAAGTGTGCATTTGGAGTCATCTCTGGAAAACTACTAGGATTCATCATTTCAGCAAGAGGAATAGAGGTAGACCCTGAGAAGGTCCAAGCAATTATAGATATGCCACCTCCTAGAAACATTAGTCAAATGAGGAGTCTTCAAGGATGTCTTCAATCTATAAGGAGATTCAATTCACAGTTGGCAGATAGAGCTCAACCCTTCAACAAGAATTTACACAAAGGAGTCAAATGTGTTTGGAATGAGGATTGTCAAAAGAGTATAGATCAAATCAAGAAGTACTTGGAAAATCCTCCCATGTTAATGCCTCCTATCCCAGGGAAACCACTTATTCTATACATTTCAGCGACAAAATCTTCCTTGGGGGCATTACTAGCCAAATCCTCCCATTTTAATGTCTCCTATCCCAGGGAAACCACTTATTCTATACATTTCAGCGACAAAATCTTCCTCGGGGGCATTACTATCCCAACTTGATGAAAATGGGAAAGAAAGAGCAATATACTACATTAGCCGTACTCTTGTTTCATATGAGGTTAACTACACCAGCATTGAGAAAGCTTGCCTTGCTGTTGTGTTTTCTTCCCAAAAGTTGCGACATTACATGGTTGCACACACTATACACCTCATAGAAAAAATAGATCCACTCAAATATTTGCTAGGTAAAGCTGCCCTCACAAGTAGACTTGCTAAATGGATGATGATACTCTCAGAATTTGACATAGACTACATTGAGCGTAAAGCAATCAAAGGACAAGCCATAGCAGATCAATTGGCTGATTTCCCAATACAAGATAATGCTCCTATTCAAGTTGACTTCCCAGATGAGCACCTCATGTATATGACTGAAAGAACATGGAAGATGTTCTTTGATGGATCCTTTATGCAAAATGGTTCAGGAGCTGGTGTTTTATTTGTTTCTCCTCTGAGGTACACAATTCCTAAGTCTTATAAGTTATTATTCCCATGTACAAACAACATTGTTGAGTATGAAGCTTTAACAAATGGACTTAAGATGGCCATAGAATGGAGAATCACAGAGTTACACATCTATGGGGATTCATAGCTGATAATCAACCAAGTTAATGACTAATATCAAACAAAACATGATAAAATGGTACCTTACAAGCAAATGGTTGATTCCTTGAAACGATACTTCACATTTGTCACGTTTCAGCAAATCCCTAGAGAAGAAAACAAAGCAGCTGATGCTATGGCTACACTTGCCTCACTCTTTCAGTTAGAGAAACATGAATCAAGATTTGAATTCTTGGTGGAAGAGCTACATCACCCTATTTATGACTCCCAAGAAAGCCATGTCATCTGTACCCTTGTGGGTCACGAGTCATCCCGTTATGGTGCCATTTACTCATATCTTCGGGATGGTATTATACCTGAAACCTTTAACCGATCTGAACACAGAAACCTTACCCGAAATGCCTCTCGCCACTCCCTTATTGCTGGTGATTTGTATAGGAGGGGTCTAGATGGAACACTTCTTAGATGCTTAGAAAAGGAAGAATCTGACCAAGCATTAGTTGACATCCATGAGAGCATCTGTGGGGGACATTCCAATGGTCTTTCCATGGCCTGAAGGTTGCTTAGGGTGGGGTACTATTGGCCTACGATGCAGATTGATGCAGTAGCTTTTGCAAAGTCATGTGAAAAGTGTCAAAAAAATGGTAACCTGATACATGCTCCAGGCAGGGAGCTCATTCCTTCTATCTCTCATTGGCCATTTCAGTGTTGGGCCTTTGATATTGTTGGGTAGATTCATCCCAACTCATCAGGTGGACACAAGTTTATTATCACTACTACTAATTACTTCACTAAATGGGTAGAAGTTGTCCCACTTTTTGTTGCTTCGGGAAAGACAGTCTCTCTATTCATTCTGAACCATATTATCTATCGATATGGAGTGCCTTCTGAGATTGTTACTGACAACGGAGGCCAGTTTAAAATAAAAGACCTTAAACAACTCTGCAAGAAATTCAAGATTAAACAACATTGGTCCTCCATTTACTTCCCGCAAGGAAATGGTCAAGCAGAGGCATCAAACAAAACCATTCTTAAAATCTTGCATAGAACAGTTTGTAAGAATGGTAGAGATTGACACTTATAGATAAATCTGACTTTGTGGGCCTATATAACAAGTATTCATACTCCTACTGGGGCTACTCCTTTTTCCCTTGCATATGGCGCTGAAGCAGTGTTACCTTTGGAGGTTGAGATTCCTTCGCTTAGAGTTTCCCTCAAAGGTCTAGTTACAGATGAAGACTACCACGCCATGAGACTTCAAGAGTTAGAACTTCTAGATGAGAAATGTCAAGCATCATTTGACCATATGAGGGTTTATCAAAAGCGCATGTCCAAAACCTTCAACAAAAAGGTTTTCCCTAGAGAATTCCAAGTAGGAGATCTTGTCCTACGTGAAAATCCCAAGAATCAACAGCATAGAGATCAAAATGGCAAATTTGAACCTAATTGGCTTGGACCTTACATCATTACAGCAACTTTTGGGACGTGCTTATTTGTTGTCTACAACAGAAGGAGAGAAACTTCCTGATCCTATCAATGTCTTGCACCTGAAGAAGTTCTATCCATGATGCCCATTCTGTCTGGGGGCATCCTTTGTACATAATTATTGATCCTGAAAAAATCCAAAAAAATGATATATTGTCAAAAATTCTAAAAATAGGAAAAAGTCTTGAAAAAATGACCATCTTAGTGAAAACCTAGCAATAGGCGCTTTGATGTATCTTAAAAAAAATAAAATTATATATTTCAAAAATACAAAAAAATCAAAAAATTTAAAAAAAAAAAAGAAAAAGTGCCTTGGTGAAAACTTGGAAACAGGCGCCTTGGTAGCAGAAATTCAAATCTTTTTATAAAAAGTCCTGAAAAAAAGAAGAAGAAAAATGAAAGAGAAAAAATTGTAATAAAATCCAAGTGGTGAAAACCTGGAAATGGGCGCTACTTGAGGCCTTTGCACCCCTGTTTCTTAGCGCGTGTTAGCGACACTTAACCTTTCTCCATCATGCCCTGTCCTTGTTGCCTAGGTCTGGAATTGGTCTTTGTCTTTGTCTAGGGGGCATAAATGTGTTAGCTTGGTCTCTTGGATGCGTTAGTCTTTAGGACATCTCACAAACGGTGTTTTTCAACACCACCCCAACTGTATTTTTCAATACAACCCTTGACATTGAGTGTTTGTCAACACTTATCGGTTTGGTCTTACCTGGTTTAGTCATGTGATCTTACCCGCTTGCAAGCATTCAATCCTTATCCTCAGAACTCAGTATCACTTAACACACTTCAATTTTTAAACACAACACTTAATGCTTGAGCTATGTCATGAGCTTTTCTTTGTGTGCTGACTGTTATTGATTTTCGTTGAGTGTCCTTGTCTAATAAGTTTCTTCGTGATGCGTAGCTAGAGGACTTGGGGCATGGGGCATGTTTTTATTTGCTTTATGCTTAACTATTTTTGCACAACCGTTCTTCTGGTCATCCTGGCCTCTATGCCTTGATGCGAGCATGGTTTTGCTACATTAAATTGGGTAAGCTAACATCGAAGTCGTCTTGACCTTTATGTCTTTGATGCTTATGTTAGAATCTTTCCACATTTCAATCCGATATAAATTGCATTCATATCTTCATAGTTGCGCTTGTGACTAGTGATGATTGTGGGATTTTTCTATGTCCGTTAATAATGGCCCAATGATGAAAATAAGTTCCTTAACATTCTCTCATGAATGATGAACACAAAGTCCTATGTTACAGTTTCTCTATTGCAAGTACACCTTTGTATTTTCATGTCGCTTGCATTGTTAGACCTCGTGTTAGTTTAGATTTTTAGGTTGCATTATGAGTTTGAGGGGTTTTTTCCTTCATCTTTCTTGTGGACTTTTAATCAATTGTGGTCGTGTTTGATCTTTATTTCCTTATCTTCTTTCGTGATCTCAATCAAAATTTTCTATCTTAAACAGTTGATTGATTTTGGGGCATTCTTTTTTTGAAGGCAAATTATCTTTCTTCTCTCCATTTCTTTCCACCTCTTCCAAACTTCTATCTTTCATTCGCTTTCACCCCACTTCTTTTCTTCTAATTCAACCTTGGGGCATAATCTTTCATGCTTGATGATCTACCTTGGTTCTGTGATCCTTATATCTTTTATCTTACATCAAGAACCTTATCTTTAGTTTGATTTGATCAAATCTATCAATTTGTTGTTTCTCCTCTATCTCATTTCGATTTCGATCACAAGGGAGCAATACCTATCAAACTTCAATCCTTGATTCAGCTTTATCAATCATATCAATCTTGCTTGAGATTCTTATCTCGGACATGTCAATTACTTATTTACAACGGTGTTGACCTTGTCTCTTTTTCAATCGACTTATCTTTGTTCTGATGTCAATTACTTATTTACAACGGTGTTGATGTCTGTGTT
>MU223784.1:2126406-2143014 GCA_018584345.1 Thuja plicata | reverse complement strand
TTTAATTAATATCCCTCTTTTAATTAAATAATCTTATCTTATTTAATTAAAAGAAAATTTCTCTTTTAAATAAATAAAATCCCCACTTAAAGCTCTCTTTTTGATAAAAAAGGAAATAAATCAAATATAAAAAAAATAAAAAAATCCTTTTTTCCCTACATCTTCCTAAGTGGTGGGGTTTTTTGCCTCTTAATCATAGCCCTTTGATCTTGCCTTTTGAAGATTTAAAGCTCATGGATCAACCAAGATTTAATCTCCACGATTGCTTTATTTTCTTTTTTTTTTACCTCTTAATCTCCACCGTCCATTGCTCTTTATAAGAAAGCCTCTCCTTCTCATTTGCATAATTATGATAATAAAAAAACACACACATTCTTTAGTTTATTGTTATGTTGCAGGATTGGAGAGCAATTTTGGAGGAGAATTTGAGCACTTGAGCTTGGATATTGCAACTTCTCTCTTCTTGTCTTCTTCTCTCATGCATTCATGGCAATTCATTTAGATTAATTTTGCATTCGCATTTTAGATTAAACTCATATTTTCTTTCATAGATTAATTTTGCATTCGTATTTCTTTTCATAGAATAATCATGCATTGTTATCATATAAATTAATTCCATTATCATATAGATAAAATCATGCATTATCATATAGAATCTCTTGTTTTATGGTGTACTTGCAGGGGCACAAACTAGGTCAATCTGAGGGCCTCCATCACACATCTTTGCACTCCATGAATAGAGAGCTATGAGTCACCATTTGAGACCTCATTCTTGAGTGATCCTGGATATAATGATTCATAGAAGTGTGACACATTTTTAGCACACAATGTCTAGATGAGAACCAACCTACTCTGCAGTGTCCTTTTGAGATTCTTCAACACATGAACAAAATGGATGAAGCCATGGGCTTAATGGTATTGAATGTTTTTGATAGTCTCCTTTTTCACTTGGAGAATTTGCACACTCCTCGGGCTATTTGGGGAAAGTTTGCAGATCTGTTTGGCATTGTTAATGAATTTAGGGCACTATGGCTTGATGTAGAGTTGACATCTTTGACTCCTAACAGTTTTCCCACCATTGAGGACTTCTTGATGAAGTTCAAGTCTCTCCGTTCAGTTTTAGAAGGATATGGGATGAACAAGTCAGATGATGAGTGTATTTTTTTTATACTCTCAAAGCTGTGAGGACAGTTTCAGATCTTCTCTTCCACTTTCTACTCCACTATGGATGCTTTGGGTGCTAGGCACACTACGCCTTCCTTTGAGACTTTCTGTGATCGGTTGACATGAGAGCAGTCAAAGATTCAACAGATGGATGCTACTTATGGCTCTATGAGCAAATCATTGATCACTCTGACATCACAAGGGAAACCAAAACATAAAGTAAAACTGAAGAAAGATTCAGTAGGTAGCGAGTCTACCTCCAAACCTACATAGAAAACTAATTCAAAACCTCCAGCTCACCATTCAAAGGGAGAATCTTATTTGAAGTCTATTGAGTCTTCCTCCAAGACTAAGAAGAAAATAGGTGAAACCTATAGTTTTTGTGGAAAGGATGGACATCCCATTTTTAGGTGTTGGAAATGTTTGGAGGCTTTAGAGGAAGCCATGTAGGAGCATCATATTTCTTCTCCTTAGTCCACATCCTCCCCTGCAGGGAAAGGTCATGCTCTTACTGCATGAGCATCAACTTCTGGGCCTATTTGGATTTTAGATTTGGGTGCCTCTCACCACATGACTCACACTCAGCAGTTGGTCACCTCACTTTCTCCTTATGCTACTTCACAAATTGTTGTTGGTAACTCATCACATATTTCAGTTTTGGGTTTTGGTTCTATTGCATTAGCTTGGGGTTCTCTTTAGGATGTTCTTGTGGTCCCTGATCCCTAAAAAACCCTCTTGTCCATCTATCAAATTTGTCACTCTGGCTCTGCTAAGAAAATTGAGTTCTCACCACATGATGTGGTTATTTGGGACCTCCATGATTTTGATTCGATTGTGGCTACTGGGAGTGTTGCCTCTACATCCCGCTTATACGAATTTGATGGATTTGATCCTTATGATGGTACATGTTCCTCCCTTATAGAACATGCAGATACAATGAATAGGCTTTGGCATGAGCATTTGGGCCATGCCAATTACAAATATCTTCAACAGATGAGCACACATGCACTTGTTCTTGGGCTTCCACAGATTTATTGCACTGATGGTGTTTGTCAAGGTTGTGTTCTTGGCAAACAACATAGGGATCCTTTTCCTCAAGGATGAGCTACTCATGCTCTGGCACCACTGGAGTTGATACATAGTGACCTCATGTCATTTCCTACTCTTTTTTTCTGGTGCCAGATATGTGCTTACTTTCATTGATGACTTCTCTCGGCGCACATGGGTGTACTTTCTTAAGTACAAGTCTGATGTCTTTGATTCATTTTGAATCTTTAAGACATTTGTGGAGAAACAATTTGGTCTTTCTATTTGAAAGATACACACACACAATGGGGGGAGTATGTGAATCAAGCTTTCAGATATTTTTTCTCTGAACATGGTCTACAACATCAGTTTTCAGTTCTATACACCCCTTAGCAGAATGGTGTCACAAAGAGAAAGAACATAACACTTTGGGAGATGAAAAATTGTCTGATTCATCGCAGGTCCATGGATTTGTCTTTTTGGGAAGAGGTAGTTAATTGTGCAAACTATATTTAGAATCATATGCCCCACAAGGCAGTTCGACATATGACTCATGAGGAGGCTTGGTCTCATGTCAAGCCTGATGTATCTTCATTCTGGGTTTTTGGTAGTGAATCATGGGCATTTATACCTGATGCTCAAAGGAGAGCAATGAAGCAGAAGAGCCGACCCCTCATTTTTGTTGGCTACTACAAGGATGTCAAGGCATACATGTTCTTTGATCCTAATTCCTGAGAGGTCCTGTTTCGAGGAGATGTCCAGTTTGATGAGCACCTTCCTGCAGTAGATACCCTGTCTCCAGAGTCTACTTCATCTACCAGTACTCCCTCATCTCTTCCAGATTATTTTCTGAATGATGATGATGATGATCTTGGTGATCCCCCTTTACCTCCACCATAGGATCCTCCACAAATGCCTAGATGGGCCCGTGTTACTGTTGAGGTTGCAGGATCTATGGCAGGTGACCCTTCATCTTCCCATCGTACCCAATCTCACATTATGGGTTCTAGCCTTCTAATTCATGCCATTTGTGATGATCCTCAGAATCATTTAGTCACAACAAGATATTTTTAGTGGGACAGTGCTATGGAGGAGGAGTATTCTTCTTTGATGAAGAATCATACATGGGATCTTTGTTCTCTTCCTAAGGGAAGAAATCTAGTCTGATGCAAGTGGTTGTATCGTACTAAGTTTTTTTGTTGATGGTTCTATTGATAAGTACAAGGCACGTCTTGTTGTGAAGGGTTTCTCGTAGGTTGAGGGTATTGATTACACTGAGATATTTTCCATTGTTTCCAAGATGAACTCTATTCGCCTTGTCTTATCCCTCACAGCATCTCAGGGATGGCACATTTTTTAGATGGATGTGAAGAGTGCATTCTTGTACAGTGACCTTCCTGAGGATATCTACATGGAGCAACCTTGGGGATTTGTGCAGGATTCCTCCTTGGTTTGCAGACTTTGACATTCTTTGTATGGTCTCAAACATGCCTCTCAGGTTTGGTATGAGAAGATGGACTTTTTTTGCTTTCCACAGGATTCACATGTTGTCATTCTGATCCTACAATGTATATTTAGCGTCTTGAGGATGAGGTTTTGATCCTTGTGCTATATGTTGATGATCTTCTCATCATAGGTAGCTCATCTTCTATGATTCAGGATGTTCAACGTACATTGATGGAGCAGTTTGAGATGATTGACCTTGGTCCATTACACTACATTCTTGGTCTTCAGATTGTTCAGACCTCTACTGGGATCTTCATTTACCAGCAGAAGTATGCTCCTGACATGATTCAACGCTTTGACATGCTTGCGTGCAAGCCTGCTCCCACACCTTTTCAGTCAGGTGTTACTTTTTCTACCTCTTGCACTTCGCCTTTCGTAGATCCTACACTGTATCGACAGCTAGTTGGCAGTCTGTTGTACCTGACACACACTCGTCCTGATCTTTCCTTTTTTGTTGGCCTTGTCTCTCATTTTTCTCACGATCCTCATGAGAGTCATTGAAAATATGCCAAGCATATTTTGAGGTACATTCAGGGTACCATTTTGTATGGCATTCACTACACATCAGGAACTCCTCACATTGTTGGCTTCACTAACTCAGATTGGGCTGGTGATGTTGATGATCAAAAGTCTACTTATGGCTTTGTTTTTTTGTCTTGGCTTTGGTCCTATCACATGGTCGTGCAAGAAGTAGAATGCTCATGCACTTTCATCTACGGAGGTTGAGTACAGATTTGTAGTGTACGCTAGTCAGGAGATTTATTGGCTTCGGTAGTTGATGACTGAGTTTGGTTTTCCTCCTGATCGTCCCACTATTCTGTGGTGCGGAAATCAGAGTGCTACTCACATTTCCCGCAACCTGGTGGAGCATCAGTGCACTAAAAACACTGAGTTTCACATGCATTTCATATGCCAGCTGATTTAGGATGGTGTTCTCATTTTGCAGTACATTCCCAATGCAGCACAAGTTGCTAACATCTTCACTAAACCTTTTGCATCTCCGCGGTATCTTCATTTGCACTTTATGCTTTGGGTGGCGGAAGTTGTCCTTAGGGGGGTCTTCTTGAGGCCTTCCTTCCTTCAAGTTTTTTTTAGCATTTTTTCTATCTCTTTTTGCAGAGGAGTTTTTCCCACTGGGTTTTCTGCCTTTTCTCTAATTTACAGAGTTTTCCTTGTATTGGGTACCTGATCAGGCCTTGTTGTCGGGACCCATTTCTTGCTTTCATAGCTGTGCTAGGTTAGCTTACCCCCTGAGCTTAGCTTAGGGGGGGTGTTAGAGTAATCACACTGGGTTTTCTCCCTTTTCTCCAATTTACAGAGTTTTCCTTGTATTGGATACCTAATCAGGCCTTGTTGCCGGGACCCATTTCTTGCCTTCATAGCTGTGCTAGGTTAGCTTACCCCCTGAGCTTAGCTTAGGGGGGGTGTTAGAGTAATCATACTTTATGCTTATTTATTAAATCATGTTGATTATTACTCTTTGTTTCTTAAGTTGTTTCTTAGGTGCATTATAATTAATATTTATATTAATTATTAATGCGCAACATAGATTTTTTATCCTTTATGGTTTTGTTCACCTTATTAGGTTGAACTTTGTAATTATTGTTTCATAACTTGGAATACAATTTTGCTTTGCTGATTTTGGAGTATTTTATGATTTTCACGCTTTCCTGCTTTTCCCTCCTTTTTGATTCTTCCTTGTAACAGGTATTTGCATGCAGGTGTTCTTTGGGTTCTTTGGATTTGTATTTCTCAAATCCTACAGATTCTAATGCTATATCTATTGAGGGTGTTAATGATCAAGGAAACAAATTTGTTTCCCCTCCTAACCAGAACTTGCAAATTTATACCTATCCTTTGCCTTCTCATTCCACTAATACCATTGAGTCTACCCAATATGTACCTTCTTCTTCCACCCATGTTGTTGACCCTCCTACCATTGTGAAGTATGATGAGGAATGCACTGAGTTTAACAATGTTTTTAACCTTATTGATCAATTAACCCAAGCCTGAACCAAAATCTGATCTTTACATTATATTTGATCTAGATGAGACTATCAGGGCACCTGATGGTCCTCTTTACATTATTGTGAAGATTAATGGCCTTCTCTCTTGTGAATTTCTTATAGATCCTACTTGCATGGCGGATTTTACAACTAAAGAACATCTTTACACTAGACACCTACACCAAGATTCTTATGAGAAATTTGATGTGATGATCAAAAGTTTCAATTGTTTCACTTATCCTATTCATGGTTCCATTAACTTTCCCATAAAGTTGGTAAAAACCCTTAGATCTCACCTTTGTTATCAGATGGACAACTTCTGATCACTTTAAAGATCAACTTGGTCTTCCTTGACTCACTTCCATGAAATATATAGTTTCTCATATCCATAAGCGTTTGAAATTTCCTCGTGGTGGAGACATCATTATGATTAACCATAGTCTCTATTGACCTTTAGCTAGTCATGGGAACTTTGACCTTGACTTATTTTGGCCTTCCATGCCTCAACCCATTCAACCTTGCAAAGAAAATTTCTTCCTATCCTACTAAAAATATAAAATCCAAAAGATTTGTGAACTTAGTAATCCTAATCTTGTTCCATCTCCTTTCCCTAGACTTGGACTTCTTTCCACACCTCTCATACCTCCTATTTATGCTTCATTTCCACCTCCCATATCATACAAATGCTCTGCACTTGCTATCTCTCAACCTAGTATAGTTCCTTCCATTCTTCCTCCTAAAGAAGAAAATGACCCCATGTTGATTGATCTTAAACCACCTCAAATTTCAAACAAAACCACATATAACTGTTGTGCTTATGACCGCGGTTGTAAACATAGTGTTAGAGACCATGTTCTTGCTTCCCAAAACATTTCCTCCCCCGAGACACTTAATAATGCCTTGATTTCCCTTTAACCAACCCATGCATAGCCCACATGAGGAATTTTATTTGGAAAAAAATGAAATTGAACAAGTGTGATAATTCTATTTGTATCTTAGATTCTATTGTGATTATTTTGGATGAATAATATACTCCTGATGATGATTATTTGAATGTTTCTAATGCAAATTATGTCAATGTATGATTTTGATGATATATATGAGCTTATTGATGTTAATCATGACTTACCTGCTAGATTTGCAAAATAATTATCTCTTGGTAGTGACGAATCCTTAGAGCATGGTCCTTGTTTCAAAATTGTGATTGTTCCATCTACTCTACTTGATGTTTCTCCTCTTGCATGTTTTCCACCTTCTCTAAATGATAGCAATTAAGATGGGGTGCATGCAATATGCTTGACTAGCTCCTATTCTACACTAGATTCTTTTGTGTGCTTTCCTATTGTGATGTGCTTCCCTTGTGATATGTTGCTTGTTGTATGTTTTGTTTATATTTCTTTAGACAACCCTTGTTTCTTTGTTGGTGCAAGGTGATTAAGGAATTGACCTATCCTGACATTCTTCTATTTGTATCTCATTTCTTCTATATGTTGTATACATGTTATGTCATCCATGTGCTATTGTTTGTAAATGTGCATTTGTATTGTCTAATTAGGGATGACACAAAGTGGTAGCAACCATTCTTTTTGGTCTCTGCAATGTTGACCCAAAAAAATTCTTTGTATCTCTTATGTGATCTTATTCATTGTGCTTGTATTTCTACTACCTTTGGAGAATGATTTCAATTAATTTTGATATGATTTTGATATACATGCGTTCTCTTACTAACCCCATGGTTGGTAGATCCATTTTGTGCTCTCTTTATCATGTGTTTCATTTCCCTTGGGTTGTCTTATTTTGGGGGCATCTCATAATGGAAATGTCTCTTATGGGTTCATGTAAACTCCATTAAAGTCATTTCTCCCATTAAGGCATTTAATCACTTTAACATGGGGGCATACATTACACTCCTTGTTTCACATTTTGTGCACACACATAATTATTCAATACAATATTTATGCAAATGGCTAAGGAGACAATGTTTTCCTTGGGATTATCCCCTCATTACCTTATCATGTCATGTGCATTATTCAACAAATCCTAAACATGGTCCTCCTTTTATGGATCCCCTTGAAAACATGCTTTCTTAGGAATGATATTTTTTTTATGGATCTCTTACCAGAGACAAATCATTTCTTATTGACTAATCCTCTTTGTGGATTTCCTAGTGGACTATTTTTCTCTTGGTTATCTTTTCGATGGGTTAAATAGCATCTCATAGCTTGTTAGACTATCAATTCTATCTTTTACAATAATGTATTTCTTTTTGTATGATCCATAGTAAGGAAAAACTTACTAGGCTAGCTCTCTCTCTCTCTCTCTCTCTCTCTCTCTCTCTCTCTCTCTCTCTCTCTCTCTCTCTCTCTCTCTCTCTCTCTCGTATTGGTTTTGGATTTTATGAGGACCTAAGGGGCTCGGTGCTTCCTTGTCTCCTTGACCTTGATTAAATTGTTCCAATGCATTGATTTACTTTACCATGCGTATGAGGTTGTCCCATACTCCTGCTAAAGTGGAGGCTAAATGTATCATCCTAAAAAGGTAACACCTATAACTAGATGCTATGTTATGCCCCATTTTGGCAATTTTGAGATTTCGTGTTCATTGTGCTTGATCCAACTACCTTTCTCTGCTTATTCTGGCATCTTCTCTTCATTTATGGCTCCCAATTTCCATTTGGGACTAGTTTCCTTGGTATACAATGCCCTGATCATATTTTACCAAGGTATACAATGCCTTGGGCATTGTATACCCATACTTTTGAGCCCAAATATAATTTGGTGCCCTGATGTAGTGTTTTAGTGGGAAATTAGATCCCTCGTCGGCCTCCTTTGATTTTTGAATCTCAAAATGTTGTGAGAGGTATATAAGTGGTCTATCTCTCCTGGTTTTGGTAACCATGGTAGAGATTTCTTATGTTCTCTTAATATTTGAAGGCGGGCATTAAGGTTTCGAACATTCTCAAGAATTCAAGACATCTTTGAAGGCAATATTATACATTGTAGCAAGCTTCTATCCCATGTTTGACAAGTAAAGGAGTTATCAACCCAACAAGAATATCCTTTTGTCCATCTACATGCATTTCCTTCTTCCATTCTTCAAAGCAAGAGTTATCAATCATAGAAAAATTGAAGATCTTAGAGTGACATTCATAGGTCCATGCATTTGTGAAAGGCATCCTTGATTCCTTCCTACATTCAAAGATTCAACAACTACATTTCAAGAAACATACACGCATCTTCATGAATATGTGTGATCGAGCAATATCCATTCATGAAGGTATATACAAGGTAGATCTAACATTTAGCTTTGCATTTACATACTTTCCTTTATGCAATTTATTTCATTTTCAAGATTGATTCCTAAACGGTGGTTTGACTAGGGCACACCCCTTTTGTACTATCCCTAGTTGATAATATATGTGTAAAATGAAGAATTTACACTCGAGGAATATTGTCAAACACTTTGTATGCACACTGATTCCTATTACAAACTGATTGTAATCATTGTAAAAAAAAAATGTGACAACTAAACATGGACAAAACATCTCATATACACCTTAAAACTGAAGTAGACATAATTTCATCGAACACATGTCATACCTGCTTCAAAATAAGAAAATATGAATATTGATCACTGTTGTTATAAAGTTCTAATTACAAATGTCAGACTTTTAATATGCCAAATATCAATTTATTTATTTAAGTACAATGAGGTGTGACTGAACTCTAATGGATGCCCCTAAAATCTAAACACAAGTTACTCAAAAATTTGACATTACATGAGCATTAAAAGACCAAAAACTTGTTTTAATGATGCAAATGGAATGAGATGCCTCCAACAATGATTGCATATTTTTATTGGACTTTTTGGAAGCCTCTACACATGAAATCATCCACCTTGCAGTTGGCCACCCCTAACCTTGCCTATCAAATTTTTAATATAAATAAATGTAGCACTTTTGCACCATCAAAATATGCGGGAAACGATGTCCTTGACCTCAAAAATTGATTGGATCAATACCCATAATGATATGCCTTCTCAAACATACACATCAAGCAAAAATATGGTTCTCATAAAGTCTAATCGACCTCTATGGAAACTATTGTTAAGGTCTAAAAATACCCTTCAAAGCTCATAAAAACATCACCAAAATGTCCCCAAATGGAGTGCCAATTTATCCTCTAAGAGATAGATGCTAAAATGAATCAATCAACTTGAATATGAAAACTCCATACCAAGACAAACTCCTTGAAAGATGAAGCAAGCTCAATAAGCCCAATGTGAAAGACCAAAGCATCTTCCACCACAATGAAACCCTTTGGAGGATCTTACACCACCTCAGTTATGCCAATCAAAGAGAGTTATTATTCTCCATGATTGAAATGAAACTGCAAAAACCCTTGGCTCCACAAGTTATTAAGCAAGAGATGTCAAACATTGGATGATCAACAATGAGGCTCCCCCTCCTATTTATTATTTTCCTCCAAGAGGTCGGCCTCCTTCTAGAAGAAATAAATAATATTTAATTGCACTTTCTAGAAGATTCCTCCTTTTTTAAAAAAAATTTATATATTTTATATTTGCACTTTAATAATATTAAAATATCATTTTAATATAAAGTGAAAATAACATTATATTATTAAAATCTAATGTCTCATCCAAACAATATAAAACAAAGCGAGAAGCCAAAGTGACTACATAGATGACCCTCTCGTCAACTTCTTGGCCTACGAAGGTCCAATGATAGTCCAAACTCTATCAAATCTGAGTACTAGTGAGAAGGGAACAATACACATTTCCAAAACCTTTTCCCCATTTTTCTTTGTAGGAATAGGTGGTGGATCTGTCAGGACTTAATTCATAAAGGGCGGAATCTGTTGATTCGACTGTGAAAGTTTCAGAAAAAATCACTGGGTATACAGTGTCCTACGCGATCTATACCTGGGAACATAATGCCTAAGGCATTCTATACTTGCCAAACCTGCTCCAAATTCAGACTCTAGGTTAGGACAACCTTTTGGTTTCCATTTCAGGACATTACCAGTGTCTTTCTACTTTTTGTCAATCTATATTTTCTGCAACTTATCATACTTGCTTATTTGGCCTTATGTCTTGCGTTATTATATCATTTCCTCAAATTCAACTTATACCCAAATTCATTATTGTGAAGGACCATTGCACATTTAGTGCTTAAGCCTCACTTTAGTCTATTAAATCATCTTCCTTATGATTGTACATTACGGAAAGGAAGACAATTCCTTACATCACATCACCCCCTCTATTTTCCTTATTGTATAATCTATAATACATATTAGTTATTTGAGTGGGATATTGGTGCTAGCTAACAAGTTATATGTATTTGAAATGACCTGAACAAATGTATTTACCATAATAGATACTTTTGTTGTGGTTTCAAATTAATCAATGATGCATAAGGTATTAACCATTATCTTCGTAGATGCACACAATCAAATTATAAATAGACACAATCTATGAAAAATTGTGATGTAAAAGGGTATCCTACTTAATCAATTATTATTGAAGGTGCATATTACCAACGAATAAAGATAGATAAAAGTAGTATTACATTTACTGAGTATGTTCCTTGAAAGAGGGTTTTATGCTACAAATGCTTAATTGTATCGACTCGGTTAAATTAAAAAATTTACAAAAAATGGACATGACCAACAAAAAAAGGACATTGAGTTTAACGAAGAATAAAAGGACATTGAGTTTAACGAAGAATATGAAAATATTTTTGAGATAATAAAAGATAGGACCTATATTTTATGCACCAAAAGATTTAGATACATATATTTATTATATACATGATGTATTGCTCAATGAGTATATTTCAATAGTATATCACATGTCCATTAGTATATTTAAATAGTTTCCATTTTGAAATATTTATATCACATATTCAACGTGTTGGTATTTTCTACCAAGTTCCTTGGAACCCTATAAAAGCTAGCTTTCCTTTATCCATGAGGATTTCCAAGCTAATGGCTAATGAACAAGGTTAAACCTAGGGTTGAATCCTTCTACACTTTTGGCTCTGCCAGACCAAGGAAGGTTATATTACACAATATCATTCTCTTACACAACCTTAAAACCCCAGATATTGTGATTAGGCAGATGTATTATTGTTACTGCAATGCATATTTGCCATGATTTTATTTAACCTAATATTTGATGAATTTTGAACCCTTTCATTTATGGAATACCTTAAACCCTAACCTAAGAAAGTAAATACATAAAATAAAAGTAAAAAATATTTTGATTTTATTTAAAATTATTATGCAACTCAAACTCTCACCATCTCACAAACCAATGTCTTATCAGGGCATTTAGACTCAAGAAAACCATATCAAAATGACTGTAGCATTAAACACAAATATTTGTGTCTAGAACATTTTGATGCCTTACACCAAATTTCCAAATCTCCACAATAAAATTCATCTTTTAGATCCCATATGATGCAACTAAAACTCCATATTCTAACTTAAAGAAAATTATTCATCTCCTCAAGATAGAGCATTGAGTAAGAATAGAACTATAAATAACATTCACAATCTTGAAAAAATAAAGCCTTACTTCACAATCTTAGAGAGAATTGCACATCAAGATGGGAGATAATTGAACATTGTAAACCCTTTCTCAATTTCTTTCAAAATTTGAAATCTGCTACAAAGTATCTATGATATATTTTCTTTTCATAACATTCGAAACACAAAAACTATAGTTTTCTTAACTTCAAGAGCGAGAATTAAAGAGCTTAGGGACCTAACTTTATAGACTAGGAATCCAATATCATGGTTGTGATTTCCCTTTTATAGAAATAAGGGAGCAAAAAAAGCTTCCAACAATGCACCGCTAAACCCTGACTTGATTGATTACAATATTCAAAATCTCTATAATATTAGAGAAAAATATAGAAAATGGAGAAAACATTGAAATTTTTTCTCCTTGAAGAGTGTTGTTGATGAGATCTTTCCCCTTTTCCTAATTACTCACATTTGAAAAGCATAAATCCTATCTAGATATTGGTTTCAGGGAAACATTATTTCCCAAATCATTTGAATTTTTATTCTCAGCCTGCATTTGTTTACTTTTATTAGCATCCCATGTCTCATCTTTGAAAATTTCTTACAGGCGGATAACCATTTTCTAATTTGAAATTCTTCTGTTGATATCTTTAGGTCGTGCGAGAACCAACGATTGAGATCAATAGATTAAATTTGTTTGAAACAAGCATAAAATTGTTTGATGATCATATCAACATGATAATTCTTAAAAAATTGGGCCCATTTGACATGTGTTTCCAAATTGTAGCTCCGTGGGCTCTCCCCAAGACTGACAACCTTTACCGGGTTCACGACTATAAGCCAATCAAAATGTACCAACTCATCTTATATACCCATTACTATGGTTTTGGGCCCCTCAAGATCTAACGGTCTGCATTGCACCGAAGGGTACTTAACTTATTCGCATCTTGGGGCCATGAGACAACGTAAGTCGTTGATCTCTTTAATACTTACTTGAAACTTAAAACTAGACTCCGGCTGCATCTGATGGTTTGCGTTACACCGGGGAGAATATTTTTTTATAATTCCACTACACGTGGTGTCATGACAGTCGTTGATCAAATACTCTGACTATTCAACATAAACTTGTGAATTGCTTCAATCTGACGACTCTCATTGCATCGAAGAGCATTTATCACTGACATCAACCTTCACCACGGAGCCATACGAGCCCTTGGATAGGAATCCAAAATATTCATTGTTGACTGGTCATTCGGGCACTCAATAGGCCCTGCCTCTTTGATCGAAGGTTCATCACTACCTCAGAGCACCTACTCCTCTAATAAGAATCTTCATCACAAGGCCATGTCATCCATCCGATTAGAATCTTGACTTAAAGGCTTTGCGAGGTCCAAAGGTCGATCAAATGGTCATCACGAACACATAAGCCCAAAACTAATCCATGATTAAGAGGATGCAAGACAACACAAATTGTTGGATTTTGATTAGTGTTAAGTTTAATCAGGATTATTAATACTTAATCCATGACTTCTAGGGAACTTGAGTGACCGGGAAGGGACACTTAGGAAACAAGAGGGGCCAGTTAACAAACAATAAAAGATCCTTTCAATGGCAACTTAAAAATAGGAAATCGACTGGCAAAGTCAATGATAAATTAAAATGACATAACTGGGAAGGTTTACAAGGGTAAAATGAGACAATTTTTGCAAAGCTAAGACCTAGGGTTTAGGGTAAATAGAGACATGAAAAAATTTGAATAGCTCAACCCTAACATAAAATCATGGGATTTTTGCAGGTTCCATCACAATGAGTTTATGACATCAATTAATATAATTAAACAATCAATCAATTAAATAATTATAAATATAATAAACGCATCAAATAATGAGTTTATTTAATTTAATTAAAAGTTATTTTATTTTTAGAACTATTTAAGAATTATTATATATTATTTATATTGTTTACTTTATTTTATTTAAGACCTATTTTATAATTTTTTATTTACGTCAGATGCGTTTTAGTTTGTATATACATGGTCATGATGCATGAGCATCCAAGGGTATAGGGAAATCATACATCATCCAAAAATTTTGTTATTTTAAATTCTAGTCAAAGTTAGGTGAATAAAAATGAATGCAAACTACTATAGGTCTCCATGTACCTAGGCAAATGTCTAAGGGGACATAGGAGGTTGAACATATTGAATGTTTGGCCTATGTGTAAAGGCAATGGTAATTTTCAAGAATGGATACATTTTTTAAATCATTTATTAAAATGCTAAAAAATTCCCATCTTAACATGAAAATGCGGAAGCAGAAGAGTCATGCACTCATTGTATTGACTAGTTACACAAAAAATGGAAAAGATACATCTTTAGGCGCTCACTTTGGAAAATTTAAAAGACCTCCTTTAAGACTCTTGGGGGATTTGAAAGGTCATACGTTGGCTATTGTTGCTTTTATTGATAGCCATGTGTATTCAACAAGAGAGGGAGTGGGATTTCCACGAGGCACAAGAATGCTATAAAAGAGAGCCCCGGGCTAGAGGTTACTCATTCAAAGTTGAGTTTTTCTCTTCAAAGATAGAGAAGAGTATTAAGTAAGGAGTGGAGATGAGTAGCTTGTAGCCACAACTTGCAAAGTTGTAAATCCCAAGTGGCTAATATTTTGTAATTGATGAATTTGTAATTCATTTTATTTCAAAAAAATAATGCAAGTTATTTCTTGCAATTTTTTGAGTTATGCATGAATTATGGTGGAGTAACCATTCATCTAGTGTAACAAAGCATGTGTTTAGGTGTGTATGGGGAGTCCCCGTCATCAAGTCACATGACACGACACTTTGTGCTTTTCATACACTTTAAAACATTTTTCAACATAATAAAATTTAAAAATTAGGTATTCAATATATCCAATTAACATACATTTATATTCACCAACCAAACAATTGAATCAAATCTAGAAATTAGATGCCAATAACAATTATTTTTCCATTTCAAATCAGGTAAATTATTTTTTAGTCATTAGTAAGCTTATAATTTATAAGATAATTTATTTTCAGAGTAATTCAGTTATCTCTTCTACATCTTTTGTGATTTGATCTCCATGTGTTAACCAATTTGGAACTTACTTCAATTGCAATGTTAAAATATTATATGGGTCATGTTTTAAAATTTGTGATAAGCTTAAATAACTATAAAAACGTATCAAACTTGATATTAACATTAAAATTATTCTTAATCTCCATAAATAACCACAACTAATGGGAATGAAGATAAAACTCAGTATAGTAAGTCAAAAGAGTATCTATTATGCCTCTAAACACAACTAATAAAAATATATACTCTATGGAATTAACAACTAAATATGTACTATTTGAAATTTAAAAAAAAAATAGAAGTTTTCCTCAAGTTATAATCACAGGTTATACATGAGATGTAGGCGATGACATTAAAACTAAGATTAATTAATAAATATAAAAATCATAAAATATTGATATTCTCAAGAACAAGGAAACTTCACATTTATTACAATTAGGGTCTAAAATCGCTAGTGGACCCTACATCTCAATTTTATTTTTTTACAATTGTATATGGGCAGGTGCACAAAGATGGGGAATGAAAAAGTGTTTCTGACACTTTTTGCCCCCCAAAGACCATATTGTGAGCACATTATATTTATGGATTAGAGTGATCACGCCTTAGACTAGATCACTCATGATGATAAAAACTGTTCAAAAAAGTTCATTTTTTTTTTAATATTTGAGCTTTGCAAACCCACAACTTGTTCATTTAGAGAAACTTGTGTTAGTAGAGCCTATTTCTTGCCATTCCCTCACCAAACCATCATCAAAAAGATGCTACGAGGTCACCGATGTGAAAGAGGCAAGTGATTTTAGTTTTTTAGTGTGAATTTTAGATTAAATAGATATATTCACTTAGTTTTTCAATGAAATTTATTTAATTTCTAGATGTCGGGAATGCACCCCAAATGGTCAAAACCTTAATACAACTCCTTGTCAAAACCCTACCAAACAACAACCACAACAAACACCTCCTTCAAATGTTGGAATTATATTGAGATGATGTACTGAGAGGGGAGGGGTGAATCAGTACCTCTAAAACTTTTCTTGGTTAGCCCATTAACTCTTAATCATTAGTTTGTAAATTATCTTATCTAACTGTTCATCTTTCTTTATGCATTTGCAATCATATCATAAATTCTTTAGTATGTAACCATAACAGAAACATTCATCAAAATAGATAACACATGACACAAGATATGATATCGCAGAAAACTCTTGTTAGGAAGTAAAAACTGCGGTGGGGATTGTTACCCACAAGACTTCACTATCTGCAG
>MU223784.1:2082315-2100699 GCA_018584345.1 Thuja plicata | reverse complement strand
AAACAACACTTTCCTCTAATTTTCTATTTCATTATTCTATGTTCTTATATTATAAAAGATTAAATTTTATTTTAAAACTTATAAAATTAATTTATTAGATTTTTAAAATAAATTTATTTACTCTTTAATAATTATTAGTTTATATTACTTTATTTTAATTTTCTTCTTATAATTATTTACAATCATTTACTTATGCCAATGCTTGTTCAATCTATTCAAACAATATTTATTTTTTTACTATTAGGCTGGACTCCTGCTGTAGCACAGCTCTTGTTTTTATTGTTTTTTTTGCCCTAAGAAGTTGCTTTTGTTTTTATTGTTTTTTTCTGCTGAATTTTACATAGGAATAGCGCGCGATTTTGTGATTTTTTTGAATGTATTGCAGACGAGTTTAATGGCGATTAAGTTGCTGGGGTTACTGACTCACGATATATTGTGATATGTGCGTTTTTTGCAACTGAGTTAAGTATCAAGAAATTATGATAATATTCAAATCCATACATAAAAACATCATAATATTTATATCAATAAATATAGCATCATTAATATTTCAATCCACACATCTTAGCATCATTAATATTTGAATCCACACATCATAGCATATTCCTCATAGCAAATCGCATGAATTTCTTGGAGATGCTTCCAAACTGATAATTCCGAAGGCTGGCCATCCTCCTACCCATGTTTCAAAGCATGGGAGGCTGGCTGCCCATCTCACCTTTTGCCCAATCTGATAAGAGTATGAGGGGAGGTCATACTTTCATCTCTTGTGAACTTGGAAGGCTGGCTGTCCTTCCTATCTGCAAGACACTTCACAAATCCAAGACTTGATTTCTAAAGGAATTTGCTAGATTATTTCTAATTAAATATTTCTCGATGAAATAATAAACTTATTTTTGAATCTTTGCCATCAATTATTTTGCTGAATATTATTAAATGCTACTCTCAGTTTCTATTCCAAACTGATATCTTGGATATCTGATATCTATTTATTAGTCAATGAATTTCTGCCTTCATTGATTGACTTCCACAAATGAATTGCACTTCTTTTTATATCTATTGGAGGGGGTCCCACCTCTTCATCCAATTGTTGCCTTTGCAAAAGTTACACCTCCTTAGTATCAAGCACTGCCCTATGATGTTTGCTTTCATTTTAATTTTAATTTAATTTGACCCTGGTCGGTGCCAAGTAACTATTCCTGTTGCGAAGTAACCATTCCTTACTGAATGTCCTTGGGCCCTTTAGCTTTGCTTGTTCTGCCAAGGTTAAATGCTACCATTTTTATGATCTTCAATCCAACTACCAAACTGGTAATTCAGGGCTGTGACCTGCTTTATAAAGGCTGTGAAGTCAGGGCTGCTACATGCTTAATAAAGAGTGATAGTTTCTAAACATGGCGAGGGCATGCCAACTCTCACTATTGTTTGAGATCCAGGAACATTGGTTTTTGATTGTCTTGTAAAGTATATGCATGATTGCAAATCTTTCATAAAAATGAGTATTTAAATGAGAATGTGGAGATCTAATAGGGACTTATAGGAAAAATTTAAAAGCAAGCAATTGATTGTAAGTCGTAACCAAAGAAACTTGCTAAGTCTATCAGCACATTAAAGGGTTTCTTTTAGCTCACAACAAACAATTGACTTTCAGCATAATATCACAGAGAATGTTTGGCTTGCACATAAAAGAAACAGGTTGTGCAACCATGGGGTGCTAGGTGTGACATGGAGACTGTGCAGCCAAATGAATACCTTATGTCCTGGGAAAGTATTTGTACAACAAAGATGTTCACTTTGTGTAGCGAATTATTCTCATAATAGGCACTGGATACCCTTGTAAGCAACCCAGTTCTCTTGTGCACAAATAGGAATGTCTTTCACAGCAACTAGAATCTCTTGCATGTCAATAAGAATGTCTTGTCCAACAACTCAGATATGTGAAAATGAACAATGGATGTTAAACTTATTTCAAACAATGGGGTTTTATTGACGTATTGTCTTATTCGAACTGCTGTTCTCTTTCTTTTGTCTTCTTCTCACAAAATGCAAATTGGCAAAATGAGGCCATTTAATTTTATAAGTGTAGTTGTCTTTGTTTTAGGGTTAAGGTGCCTTGTGGGTCTTCCAACCCTTATTTTCTTTTTCTTTTTCCCTTTTTTTCCCATTTATAAGTTTTTTTTTGCATGTTGCATCATAGGGGATAGTTGACTGCCTGCTGCCTCGTGCGTCATAGGGTTTAAAGTATGAGGAAGGCCTAGGGTTTAAGGCATAATGAAGAGTTTTCTTTAAGCCAGTGTTTTGGATACTAATGAAGATATCTTATTGAAAGTCAATCCATGGAACTATACGACAAGTTGAATAGTTGACTGTATGGTTATAGTTGATAGGTATGATCAACAAATCCTTTTTTTTGTTTCATTTTAATTATTATTGCATCTTTGCATTAATTTTCAGGGATTCAATACCTTTATGATTTGTTAGGATTTTCAGGGTATATAATGCTCGCCTATAAATGGGTCTATTGTTTCTTTCATTTGCTCGTTATTACCTTTTCAAGTGCTCTCAAGTTGAATGCCACTGCTAAAAATATTCTGGATGATGAATACATGTACAAAGCCAGGGAAGTTGTCACTTGATTCCTTCATTTGATTTCTCAATGAGGCTATTGTCATAGTTACTCTGACAGGTAAATATATCTTGTCATTCAGTTGTAGCTGCAATGCCATTTAATTCTTAATAACGTGCTTGTCAATATGGATTTCAGTTTTTTGCATCTGAACTTGTGATGTATTTCACTCATTTGTGAAAGTTTGTATGCACTACTATCCATTTATATTCTAGTTCTGTGAAATTTTATTTATTTGTCAAAGTGGTTGTGCAAGGGAGTATTTGGAGAAAGCAACTTGATTGATCGGTATGGTAAATTGTCAGATCACTTGCAGATAAGTGCTTGAAGAAGCCAGCATTTTATTTTTGTTTTTGGGTTTTGTGCATTTTTGTTTAAATCCCTTGCCAAATTTGAAAACTACGACTTCATTTTTTTATGTTGAAGAGATTGGAATCCAATGATTTGGATTTTTCTGTTGTCATTTATGATTTCTTTTTGTTTTTGCAGTCTGGTCTCTTGTGATGGATTGTGTATAGCTGTGCCAAATTGTTTCTTGTATTTTGAAAATGTCATGTAATTGCAATGCAAAGAAAAAACAGAATTTCTAATTAACATTGTTTATAAAATCTTCTACTTAACCACATGTGATTGGGTTTACCCCACATTGGTAAGAATCAAGGACAGTTATTTTCTTATATAGAAAGGAAAATTTTATACTACGTGCAATTTCATTAATAGCTATACTTCATGTTTACCTCTCAATATGATGTAATCTTTACGCAGGGGCCAACTTAAGCATTTATTTAGTGGGATGCCAGAAGCATAACTAGGCCAGATACCTCGAGATCGAACCCTATTACTGCTGTATTCATATCAGAATGTATGATACCACTGCAGCAGCAACAGTGTGGTAGACTATAGAGAGAGTTTGATGTACCAGCATGTACTGATTGATCTGTATTTAATTGTCTTGACGTGTGGATGATAAAGTCAATATGTCAATCCCTATGCCTAAGTACTATATAACATGCTTACCAAGTAAGGCATTCTTGATCTTAGCAGAGGCAATCAAAACATCAGTTACTTAGTGTCTTGCAAGTTAACTTATTCCATCGACAACTGATCGTGCATGCATGGAGCCATTGCAGTTGTGGCAAAAATGCTAGACTCTAGAGATAAATTTGTAGGGGAGCTTATGCTGATTCATGAGTAACTATTAATCAGTGCTATTTTTCACTGCCCTGTATACCAGTTTAATTACGGCATTAACCATATTATTTTTTTAACTAAAATGATTAAATAGCTGACAAATGGAAATAGTATCATAAATCATTCAAAAAGAAATAAAGTGGACAAGCACAACATTGTTAATAAATTTGGTATATAGATTGGACAATTTTTCCAAAAGTATTTAAAAGAAAAATAGGGAGAGCAAAAAATTCAAGAAGCAACAAAAGTTCCGGAACGAAGCTATAGAAAGTCAAAATCAAAAGGTATGAATTTAAGAAAAAAAATTGGAATCTAAACTTGAGCAATATAAAAAGTAATTAAGTTTTTTTCTTCAACTTGATTCTTTTCTATCCACTAGCATTGCAGTAATTAAAATTTATTATTATTATTTTTAAGTTTTTAACTTAAATATTTACTTTGCAATGTGTAAATAAAATTTAGATTACTTGTCACTCTTTTTTTGTTCAATTGGAATATTGAATTGAGTAATAATGTGTTCTCTATAATGACAATAAATCATGAAAAATTAAATATAATAAACAATAATTTATTAAAATTGTTAAATATAATTGGCATAATTGATGGTGCAATCGTCAAAAAAATATTAAAAAAGATGTTTTATAAATTTATTTGTGTTAATTTAGTTGGCGGGATTGAACTTTAGCTGTAAGAAAAAGTTGATTTGAGGTGAGGAAACATAGACAAAGCCATTGAACTATATGACAAATGCCTATGAAGATATACCACTGCATGGTATGCTAAGATTTCAAGAAACAACTTTATAAGCTTCTAAGCATAAAGCAGAGAGAGTTATTGAGTGCATAAAAGGCTAGGATTCTAGATATGATTAAAGGAGGATGCTGAAATCTAGATATGCCTACTAAGGCTAGGAACCAATGACTTCTGATGTTCCTCTTTTGGGTACTTCGTAAGGGTCTAAAATCGACGTAGGCAAGAACATGTATAGGCAGCCAACAACCCATCTAATTTTTACAATGAAACAAAAAAGCTCTCATAAAAGCTATTAATACTATTCAATTTAAAATCTGAGAAAATATTATTTAAAAAAAATGAAATTTACATAAACTCATTTACTAACTCTCATGGCTTTCATGGCCTCCTTTTATAGAAACTCATCTACTCACTCTCATTTACTCATGCTCTTTATACAATCACCATGCTCTCTTTTTTCTCCCTTTTACTGCAGTTTTGTCTATTTAAACCCCATATACGAAGGCATCCAACTCTTCAATGTCTTTCCTTTTTAATTCTGTATTAAATGCGTTTTTATGCAGCCTCAAAAAGCCATCCAAATCTTCACCTCCATCAATGTTTTGTTTGCTTCAAGAAGTTCGGTTTTTCAATGATCTCCAGCATAGATGTTCAGCTTTCTTAACAAGAATTGATTTGTATCTCCCCCATCCATTTTTTGATCACTTCAAATTGTTGTTTAATGTTTACATTGTAGAGCCTTCACATTCATATCATTTAAAACTTTAGAACCAATATTGTAACAATTCGATATTAAATGTTTTGCAAATGCAAAAGATGGAAGCCTCACAAAAGTGCATAAAAGATTGTTGGCATGCCACTTTTTGCTATTGATTTTAAATATGCGAGCATTCTCCATTTGCTCTAAAAATGAATATCGGGAGTTCCCACCTTTGTGTAGATAAGATATTTTCGGCAAAAAGAAACATACTAAAAATTAAGCCAAAAGCCTAGAAAAAACCATTTTTGAAAATTTTGTTTCAACCCCCTTTTTGCTTTGTTTCAATCCCATTTGCAACAATTTTTCAAAATTTCCAATAATACACCCATGAGCGACTTCTTGATGATGTGAGATGACTAACACCATTGAAACAAAACATAAACTTAGAAAATAAAAGATGATTTTTTTGTGGATTCAAATGCTTTTGCATCAAAATGCTTTTAGGAAATTGAAACTTTACTTTAGGCCCCTTTTCAAAAACTTCTAGAAATGCAAAATGGTTGGAAAGGGTCTAGAACTACTTCTTGATATGTTGATAATTTTTCTAAAAGTTTCTGATTGATGGTTAGCATTTTATAGATTTTATATGTTTTGATTATGATATGTTGGTTTTGAAGGATCTATAATTCTTGAACATGATAGGTTTTGATGGATTCCTAGAACCCAAATGCATCAAAACATCAATATACAAACGTGTGACGAACAACAAAATGTCTAACAAGTAAAAGAGGAGGATTTGAAAGGGCCTAAATTTTTTTAGATATGTAATTGTAATGTCTATTAAAAAACTTGTACAACATAGTTGCAACTAGGTAGTTAAGGGAAAAAATCACCCTATAAAAGATATTAAAAATAATTTGACCATATATATATAGCATTGTTTGCTCCTGATCTGCTCCATCCTTCAACAGTTGATGCACAGTGTTGCAGCCACTTTGTTTCATGTGTTGAAGGTCTCACAATACAAGTAAATATTTTATTTATTTTACCTTAATTTCTTGTTAATAAAATATGTATATTTATTATTTATTATTTAATTCATTGCCTTTTGTCTACCATGATTAAATAAATATCATCTATTTAATTATTCAATTTCCACCACCTTTCCTCTATTAATCAAATATATGCTTTTATTTATTTATTTATTTATTTAATTCATTACCTTTTTACTACCACATTTCCCAACATGTCTAAATCCAATGCATCTTGTGCTATATTATCAAAAGTCAACCAATTCTTACCTAGTACTTAATTTCATCCCTTCATTTGAATTAACCTCCTAATCTTATTAATCCTTTTCTATCATTTTATCTGAGCTATTCATTTATTCACCTCTTAATCTTTAACCTTGATTTTCATCGAGACTATTTATTTTCACAAGGTTCACCACCACTCGATAATGAAGCTTCCATTGTGAGACCTTCAACACATGAAACAAAGTGGCTGCAACACTGTGCATCAACTGCTGAAGGATGGAGCAGATCAGGAGCAACAGTTGGAGAAGGGTCTCCTCAATCAGAAGGTACTGTACCAACGTCGAGAGGCGGGGACAAGTCCACTAGATCTAAGGAGCCCAAATTAGTAGGAGCATCAGCCTAGGGGGGTCATCATCATTATCCTGTGAGGAGTATTCAGAGGGAGAATTAGAAGCTTGAACGATCAAGTAATCATCATTTGCATCCTTCCACCAAGTAGTAGCACCTTTACGACACAATAAAGAATAGTTTGTAGCCAGATGGCCAATGGAGAAGCATCACTGATATTAGAAGGGGAGACCCTCATAATCCAGCGATTGAGTCCAAGGCCTACCCCCAACCGTGAGCACCACATCCCCCAATAGTGGTGTGGAGATATCCATTTCAACCAAAATGTGAGCGAAATAGATCGGCCTTGTGAAGTCGTACCCTCATCTATCTTAAAGAAATGACCTATAGAGTTTTGATGACCTCAAAGCAAAAAATCTCTAAAAAATGAAGTGGAAGATTGAGGAGACGAACCTACACTGGACACACACTCATCATTTTAGTGAGTGGGTGGAAGGAGATTGTTGAGGGTTTGGCCAAAAGAGAGATTCCCCCAAACCCACGACTTGCTCAACACTAAATCACAGTCTTTAGAGGAAGAAAACCCAGCAATAGAAAACCCCTTTGCATAAGGGAAAAGCTCAATGTTTCCAGAGACTAAGGGTTGCCAGGACCAGGGTCCCACTAGACATGCCAAAATGATGATGTTGAGCATATGAATCTAATGTCTAGTTTTGAGCATATTCATCCTTTGTATAAGACATAATGAGCATGCAATAAATGGATTGATTGTGATTGAACAATTGATAAGACCACATGATCTATTTGATTGAGGACCAGTTGATAAGTTTGTCAATTGATGTGTGATTTGTTAAGCTCAGATTTAGCTCTTGGAAAAATCTTCACATCTTTCTATCATTATCATTATCCTTGCATCTTACATTAATCAACCATACTTTGTTTTTTCAATGCTATCTTGTGCATGCGCTAAATAACTGAGAGAATATATCAATCAATACAAAATCCTTGAGGACAGGAGAACAATGGAATCAAATATTTTGTGAATGTGATGGTATATTTTTGTTTATTTTGTAATTTGCATTATGGAGAAGAACTCCATTGATATGTTGAATTTAGTTGTAAATCTTAGACTAGTGGTTGGGTTAATTAGGGTTTATAAATGAGTTTTCAATTTTCAACATCATCATTTTGGCATGTCTAGTGGGACCCTACTCCTCTTTTTCTAATCAATTTTACAAAATTTTCGTATTTTGTATCTAAATGTGACGAATTAGCATGCCCGCTCGCTTGTGCTTCGACAAGAGCGATTTCTCTATTTTTTGTAGATCAATTCCTCCAGATTAGTGCCTCCACTTTTTAGCGCCTCCCTTGTGGATTGGTGCCTCCACTTGGTTAGGGTTTTATATATCTATTTTGTTTTAGTGTTTATCAGCCTTTTGATCTATTTGGATTTTTGGTTTTATAGGCTAATCCTCTGTTTTGTAGATCTAACTAACTATTAAATAGGAGTTAACATTCTATTTTATAGGTTTAACATTTTGGTTTTGTAGATTAGCGCCTGTCCCTATAGATCAGTGCCTTCGCCTATAGATCAATGCCTTTGCTTTTGAGAATTAAAAAAAATCTAACATTTTGTCATTGCAAGGATTCAAAATATATGTGCTTGTTTTAGCTTAGCTTACACTTCAATTTCTAAAGTTTAATAAGTAAGTGTTTGGTGTGTCTCATGCACTTGAACACTTCATGTTTATATCCCAAGCTATTGTGAAAGTATCTTCTCCCCTCACATGCTCTTGCAAACTTGGGTGAAAGAGAAATCACAATATCTTATTTTTATTTTTAGAAGGCACGCCTTTGGAGAAGTAATCACTCCAAGGGAAACAACCTAAAGTGGTATTTCCTTTGGGTCACTATATAAAAAGAGAAAAGGAAAAATTTTGAGCTCAAACATGAGATTACATGCAGAGAGTGCCAATTTGAAGGGTTGATGTACGAGCCTCTGAGGGTTGATTATAAGCTTAAGCTTCTCACTCTCAAATGTGTTTATGCAGGTGTCCCTGAATTGGGAATACACACCTTATTATAGTAGCCCACCATTTTTATTGGGTTTTTGTGTCAATTTTAGTGCAAGGGAGGTGGATAATACCGTAAAGATACTCACCTTATGTATTCCCCCGAGTTGAGGCAAAAATTTTTCAAGTTGTATAAGCTAATTGAAATTTTTAGAAAGAGGGTGACATGGTCATGCCTTCGGCCCTAGGGCCCCTTATGTGTCCTTCACTCACAAAGATAAGAATATAAAGCACTCCTGAAGGTACCACACATTTGAGTTGAAGAAATACCAAGTTGTGGGCTTGACTTCACTGCAATAAAGTCATTGACCGTAGGTGTAGAAAGTGCTAAAAGTGTTTTCAGTTGTGTTAAGATCAGTGGAGATTTGGGCTTTGAGCCTTGACCATACCCTTATTCACACAATTCATTCAAAAAATCAAAATCCACGGTGTCTTATTGCTTGATGTGTGTGTTTCTTGCTAGATCTATCATAAATAAATCAAACTTATCACAAACAATTGAAACTTTGCAAAAAAACTTTAGATTTTAGAGAAAACTGTCACATTGACCTACATTAGTGCATGGGCTTTGCACTTTAGAACCTAGGCCTATAGATCAAGACATGTGTGTGGCTACACATCTATTCCAAAACAACATTATAAATCAATTAGGACTTGAACAATAGGGATTTCCACATTTAATTCTAACCTGTATGTGCCTTGTGTTAGTTAATTACTAGCCCTCATATGTCAGTTAGTCCTTAGATTTACTAGTTTAACAATTTTAGTTTTACTAGTCACTATCCTATAGCGCCTTAGCTTTGCACATCAGCACCTACACTTATCAACAACTCAAACCTACACATTAGCGCATGCACCTGTTTGAGATTAGCTTTAGAAATAAAACATCATTGGGGCTCAATTAGTTGGGTTTGTTAATACTATAAAATTTGGATTTTTATGACCCCGTCACACATACCAAAATAAACAACTTCTTTTATTAGTGCAAGTTGACAACAACCAAAGATTGGATATTGTTATCCTTGATTTGATCCTAGGCCAAATTGTGGGATAACCCCTATAAAATCAGACAATTTTGTAGCCTATGAAATTTAAGGCACACTTTACAAGGCACTAGTTCTGAACTCTTAAGCGTCAAAGTCATTTATGTCGGAAGGACGTCCTAACTTTGCATTTCGATAAGCTTTCCTCTTAAAAGCTCAAGTTTTCATATATTGTGCTGTCGAGTTTCCAAGACCCGAAATCATACAAAGGGTAAAAATAAACATGTAATCTAGGTCTCGAAACCCAAATTACACATGCAATTTGGGTTTCAATACAAATTACATGATCATATGTCTTATGTATGTGATTGGGTCTCTAAGATCTGATTACACATTTATATTGCAACTTGAGTGTTATTAATGCCACTAAGTGGCAAAATTTTAATAGGTTTAAAACTCTTTTATTTGTTTTTATTTAGAGTTTGTTATGAGTCTTTATGCCCTACGCTACACACCTGCAATCACCTCTTCTCAACTTGTGACCTTTGTCATCAGTTTCTAATATTCGAACCACTCTTTGAGGATTTTTGCGTCGATTACCAAGTAAGAGACATCTATTTTCTTAGCTCTATGTTTCATTTTGCCTATGGTTTCTTAGTAATTTTTAGTTTCTATTTTATAATCTAGGGTTTTGGTTTCTATTTTTGCATCATTGCTTTGTCCTAAATCTAGTGCTCGTTTATTTTTATTTTTCTGGTTTTTCTTTAAGTCTTTGATTTTTCAATGGTAATCAGGTTAGAGAAGCATGATTACACACTAATTCTGTGATTACAAGTCTCGTAAATCTTGCAATCAAGTTTTGAGAACCCGATTGCAAGGCTAAACACTTCAAGTACTTGCAATCGGATTCTCAAAACCCGATCACAAGGTTTTGTTATATCATTCTTACTTTCCCTCATGATTGGGGTTCTAAAACCTAATCACAAGGTGTATTTTACATTCAACCCTTGCAATAAGGGATTAGAATCCCAATCACAAGGTACACCAAATCACAACTATCAAAGACTTGCAATTAGGTTCTTAGAATCCGATTGCAAGGTATTTATCTTGCACTACTAAAAGGGACATGCAATTGGTTCTTAAAGACCCGATTGCATATGATATACCCAAAACACTTGTAGCTGGACTTTGAAAACTTGACTGCACATTGAATTACAACTTTTTTCAGTTGTATTCAGGTTTTCAAAACTTAGGTGCGTACTTGCCTTTCCACTTTGAATACATGCCCAATTACATTGCACTCATCTGATCGGGTCTCTGAGACCCAATTACACATATACCCTTTGTGTTCCCTATGGACTTGGGATTCAGGACTTGATTTGGAATTGTCCAACCCTTAGCCTTTTTCAACCTTCATGTTAGCCCTGCGCACATGTTCTTCCAAATTTGTTAAATCAAGGAATTAGCCTTGGTTTTGTAGCACATCCATTCTAATCAAACTACCTCTAACACTAATTACTCATCATAGTCCTGCAAGAGATACTCTAATGTCTAAAGAACCAATTCCCGACTCAGCTCTGACAAAGATGAAGTACAAGCTTCTTTGTAGAAGTTTGAGAAATTCATGGCCGAGAATGGAAATAAAGAAGTGTTGGAAAACACTTATAATATTTTTATGTTTTCTAGTATATGTATTTTTTCTTCGACATATCACATGTAATGTTGGAAAATGCAATTAAATGTGATCACATTACAAGTAAAAATAGTTTAGGACTGTAATGTGGAATAAGTAAAAGTTGGTTATAAGTCTCCCACCTTTTTCTCATAGCCCCTCACTATGAGGGAGCCCATTGTAAATATTTATCTTTTATGTAAGCAAGAAAAATCTATCAAAATTTGCAGTGATATAAACTTGATTTTTACATTGCATGTTTGGTTTCAAATTAATAAAAGAGCGACTAGGTTTTTAATCTTTGTGTTGAAGCTTCATCTTATGCAATCATTATTTTCTTATGTGATGCAGTCAAGGATGGAGAATCCCCTATGGAGATGTCCAAACTTGCATCTACAGACTACACAAAGGAAATAACAAAGAACCATAGAGAACAACGAGATTTTGAAGCCAGATAACAACATTATTATTTAGAGTTTGATCATACATGTCGGGCTGTAAGGCCTTCGCGGTTTCGGCCACATACAATGAAAACCCAAACTTAGATCTTTACCTAGACCTATCCAAGCCCTTAGGCTATCAAACCTCTAGCCTTAATGCTAGATCTACTCTAGACTTCCTCCCCTTTCTCCCTTACAATGAGTGCAAGCCCTAAATTTATACACAACATCCAATAGGTCGGCCTCAACCAACTTTACATATCCCAAGACAAATGTGTCAGACCAGGTCAGCCTAAATCCCAAATAAATACAACAAATAAATGTTTCACAAGGATCGATCCAACAACCAAGTCGGCCATACATAGATCCTTCCAGAAAATCACTCCATTTAGCTCCAACGATAGGAAATACCAATCACAACCTCCAACAACCAACTGGTAAGCATAATTAAACCAACAACATGAAGAACACAATTACCTTGTCAAGGAATCTGCCATAACTCATGTGAGACAACTCCAAACAAGTTGCGATCATAGGAAACTGATCCAAATGACCCCACCAATACATTATCATGACCACAACTTCCAGAGATGTGACTAACTTGACTGAGATATCAAACACACCAACTAGTGACCAGGAACAAAAAACCTCACCGCAACCAGTTACTAGGAGCTCAACAAATCGACGAAGAATTGATAATATCTCACAAACCGATCCACCTCGAGAAGCGCAATCATAGACATAGACTCTATGAAAAAATAGGAACAAACCCTCTTCACCGCTCCTGTCCAAGATCTCCACAGATCGACCGCTCTCAAAATCTCACAAACTACCTTGAAACAAACAACTTCTTCAATCTTGAAGGGAATAACTCCAAGATCATGCAAGATCTCCAAGAACCCTAGACACTCCTGCATCATTATGTCATGTATTATCTAAAGTTAATTTGAGGTATCTTTGAGAGTATTATTGTGATTTAAGAGAGCTTTAAATCTGATTTTTTTTAGACTTTGGGTTGCAAACTTCAAGTTTAAACAAATAATAGTTAGTGCTTGAGTTGAAAGGGACTCAAAGTCTTTGTGCTATGATCTTTCATGCCTTTATATATCCTGGGTTGCATTATATTGGGAGTCTTTGTTCTGTCATATATTGCATCTTTATTATCATATATTTGTGGAAAGGTGCATAAGTATTTGTGCTTGTGTTAATTTTTTAATAGGTCAATTTGCTAGTGCTTAAGGTTCCTGTTTTGTTTAGACTTATGCATATTGATTTTTTTGTTGCAACTGATACTTTGTAGTGGAGATAACTGTAAAATATTTATTGTACTTGAAGAAACATACTTCTTGAAAAAAGAGGAATTTATTCATTAGAACACCCCAATCATAATTTGCTAGTTAAGTGTTTAGCTGGTCTACATCAACAATAAGAAGGGCGCCTCCCCTTTCTAGAGGAAAGACTTTGGCTTACACATTGTGACTAAAATTACTATTTTATAATTGGTTAGCGTAAAGCCAATTACAAAATATTTAGCCAACATATATAATCCCATATCATTGTGAGAGAATTTTACTTGATTATAACTAAAATGATTGTTCATGGATTATAGCTCACTTGTGTAATATTATTCAATTTATCCAAGTAGGATTTAATTTTTGTGTTTTTTGTCTCCTTTTCTTTATTTTTTTAATCGAATAAGGGGGAGGCCCAACTATTCTTGGGGCCATTGAGGGGCATTTCCTATGCATAAACCTCATTTTTAGAGGCACTTCCTATTGAAACCTAGTTATAGGCATCTTAATTGCAATTTTAGTTTGTTAAGAATATCAAAGGGTAAAGGCGTCAGTCAACAAAAAGTCAAATTATTCAATATACCTTAAGCTTTTAGTCAAACAAGAACCCTTCCTCAAAATATCAATAAATAGGGTGAAGTGAGCACTTGGGATATTTTGGGAGCATACCACCCACCTTGGGTTCTCTATAGGCGCACTCACAAAGACCCCTAGGTTGTTGGGAGGCTCCTACTTTGGTTCTTACTCTCACATAAGGCACACAACTTGTTGTTGAAGATCCTAGTAACATAGGACTTTATCTCATAGTTTTCTAATTATCAATTAATGTTTTCATGTATTATATGTCTTATATATATTAGGTGCTCGAGATGCAGACCGTGTGTGAGTTTTGTAGATATTGTTATGTTTTCAAAATTCTTCTAGATTACTAGTTGGTGATACTCTTGTGAAGGCTTTCTTTGTAAGTGTATTGCAACTGTTGTTTACTGCCCAACTTTGCAATTTAGGGTTTTTCTTCTAAAATTGTTTTCCCCACATAAATATGTGTTATTATATATTGATTATTTTATGTTTAAGTGTGTTTCTACTTTCTATAATTGTTAAAAGGTTGAAATTGACAAAACTCTTTTCAAAATATTAGTGTAGAAAGCATTTTGCATATCTTGCTTCATTTCAAAATTATCTTTCTTTATACACCTTATGTAGTTTTATCATTTATAAGCATGTTTTTAAAGCGATTTATTCTATGCCAAATGGGAAAATTTCAATAAAACAAAGGAGTAGTTGATGTGGTGGGTTTTCATGATAGAATATGTTATTATGGGAATGTAGAGAACCCAATACTTGAGGTGTATGAGAATGATTAATAAATACAAATATAGTAAAAGATATGGATTTGGAAAAAATTTCAAGATCCCTTGATACAAATATGGTTAGATACAACAATTATTAAAATATACACATTCAATTATTTAAAAATATAAGTTTATAGAGCATAAATTTAGATATTTGTTTTCTATATCTTAGTTTATAATAGTTATTTTGTTAATTTATGTCCATGTCTATACTGATTTAAATATAACATATGAGTGGGGGTGTGTGTGTGTGAGTCTATAATATTTATTTTTCTATATCGTCATCATGTTTGTAGTGATTTAAGTATAACATGTACATGACAGTGTTGTATAGTTTGTAATAATTATTTTTTTATATTACATTTTTTTCTACAATGATTATAAAATAACATGTGCTAAGTGTAGGTGTGGCTTTGTGTGTGAAATTTTGAATTTTTTTTCTACAAGCTGTAAACTAGACATACCACCAAATAGTGCGGTGCCATATCTAGATGTATTGGAGCAACACAAATATAGGATAAAATAGGTTGGAAATTAAGGTGTCATAACCTTAGCAATTCCAGATTATGTATTTATTATTATTTTTTACATTTGCCCATGGTTATATGGAATTCATGTAATTAAACAATTGTGCTCCATTATAATGGGCATGTGTTTTATTAGTTGGTTCTTTTGCTACATGTTGGTGCCTTAAAAATCAAGTTATTTGTTGTCAAAAGATGTCCATCAAGTGGTATAACACAAAAGCATACTTTTAGGATTCTATGATAATTGTAATAGATAAAAGACGGGTTAAATATTTTGGATGTGAGAATCAATTATTATGACATGCTCAAGAGGATCCTTAGATTTTTTTATTAATAGTCTATGACGCATGTAAGATTATCTCTTATATTTAGGGGATTCTTATGGAAAAATGTAAGGTGTAATGTCATGTAAGAAGATATGTTTGGCATGTAGGGTTCGAATGGATTTTTACTATGGTTTTTTAGGAACCTTGTTTTGGCCCATGATAATATTTTATGGTGGAATTTTTAGCCCCCAAGGGTCTATTTATTGAGGGGTCAAGTTGGAGACAAGTACAAGTTGTTCAAGTCTTGTTTTGGAAGGGTTATGGTGTTGGATTTAAGGTTGAGTGGAGTTTAAGAGTTGTATTGTAACTTCATATAATTGATAATACAAGTCTTTCATCTCTTCTTGGTGGAGTTTTTCCTCGAAAGGACTTCTGCATGTAATTCTGGTGTTATGCATTGATCTAATATGGTGTTCTTATTTCGTTGTTATAGCCATATTATTTCTATTTGATAAACATAGATAAATCTAATTTTAATTTTGATTTGAAGCTACATATATTGCTATTTACATCTTCTTTTTCTAATATTTGGTATCAAAGTTTGGCTAGTTCTATGTCCTGGGTGGTAGAAGGGAGGTTTTTTGAGCTTTTGTGGGAGTTTTCATTAATCTATTTTTTGCATGTTTGTGTTGATATCATGGCTACAACTTCATCTCTTTTGGATATAGATAAGTTCAACAGAATGGTTCATGAGTTGTGGAAGTTGAAAATGAAATATCTCCTTAAAGAAAGAGATCAATGGGTGGTTGTAACAAATAAAGATAAGGCCGATAATTTTTTTATGAACATTGGGAGAAGGTGGATAAAAAGGCATGAGATACTATCAGATTGTTTCTTTATTCTCCTAAACATGTCAAAGGTAAAGACTGTATATGATTTCTAGAATCAAATCGGTGAGATTTACCAAGCTAAAAGTCTAGGATTGCATGTTGAATTATATAGGATTACATGTAACATTTGACGAGCATGGTTGCATATTATTAAGAGGAAATTTGGTGGTAGAAAGGGGGACAAGGAAGGGGACTCTTTTTAACCTTGAAGCCACTATAGTTGTTAGATCTTCTAATGTAATTGAATTTGAAGATACTTATATGTTGTGGCACCATATATTGGGCCATATTATTGAGAATGGTTATAAAACCATTTTGAATAAAAAAAATTAAACATTTTTCCCTATTTTTATGAGTTTTGAATTTTGTAAACACTGTGTGTTTTGTTATCAAATTAGAAACTTATTTCCTTCACGTAGTAATGAATCTAAGAATAAATTGGAAATTATTCCCTTAGATGTTTTAGGACCAGTGGATATTGAATCAATTATAAGATCTGGATATTTTGTCTCTTTCATGGATGATGTTTATAGATGTATAGTGGGAAAAGGGGAGCATTGTAAAATAAGAAATCAACTTGTACTTGTTCTGCCCACATCTGATCAGACAACTCTGTAACATGTTCCTGCACAAAAAAATGAGGGAGAAGGTTGAAAAAGGGGTTTGCCTTGGTCAAACCCCTATTTAGGAATCAACCTTGAAATGAAATAAAATAAAGGAAATCGTGTTATGATGTAGTAGAGGCTATCTAGAAAATGTAGCATATCACTCATTGCAAATGAAAATATCTCTTTGAATGTGGTCAAATATGTTGATTCAATAGCTTTGAATAAACAAAAAAATCCAAAAAGAAATCATGAAAGACAAAACCTCATGTAGTAGATGTTGTAATTCGCCAAAATGTTTGATTGAGGAGAAATAAGGAGCGGACTTGAATGGATGTGGATGAATGAGGATCTCCTTCCTTGATAGAAAAATCCTTTTATTGGCCTCTGATGGGGGAAAGAAGCTCGATCTATGGAAGAAAACACATTTACTTTCTTGATGGCTCTTGATTTGCTTCATTTTCCTTCTTGGACTCAATAGCTTGATCGATAATAATTATTGCACTTGTAAACTATTTATCATGAATGCTAACAATGGACAATCGATCAAAAATGAGGAGAGATAGGGGGTTTATATACATCTCACATCATTTCGAGGGTTTAGAATTGAGCAGGCCAACCACAGGACCATATCTCCCCCCAAAGTCCTGGCATGGGTCTTTGGGCCAAATTTGGGCTCCATTCTCCTGGAACATGTCGCCAATGGCAACATGTACCTGGGAGAATGAGCCTAGATTTGATCTAGATACCAGAGATGTAGGGTATGTGCATGATTTTTTTATTACAACTCATTCTGGGGTCAGAATAGATTATGAAGGCCAAAAGCAAGGACATAGGGCCTAGGTGAGGAAATAAATTATGAGGTTGCAGGAAAAAGAGAGAAATACACCTAGAAATAAGGGCCAATCTCGAGTTTAAGAAATATTGAAAGGGATGGAGGACCCATATTTGAATTAGGTATCCTTTAAGTTCCATATGAGGTCATACCATAGAAAATATAGTAAAGTAGGCACCAAATAATCTTTAATTGTACACAAATTAGGTGCTTACAATTTAGGACGATATTCTTGTTTGGTTTTTTATAAGACATAATTTTGAGATTTTCACTAAATTTAAAGAATTTAAGGCCTTAGATGAAAAGAAAATAGATTGAAAAATTAAGGTTTTAAGAATCGATAATGAAGGGGAATATTGTTTAAAGGAATTTGATGAATTTTGCAAACTGCAACAATTGTAAGCCAACAATCTATTCCATATATTTCAAAACATAATTGAGTGCCAGAAAGGTTAGATCAGACAATAATGAAAAGAGCTAGAACTATGTTAAATGGTTCATGGCTTGATAGTTGTTTGTATTGGTTGGTTGTTGGTAGAGCATGATCAGGACATTGTAGGACATTGGTGGGGG
>MU223784.1:2069817-2082305 GCA_018584345.1 Thuja plicata | reverse complement strand
AGTTGATGGTGGGTTGGAGCTGACAAAGGAGAAGAAAAGAGGAAGACTTTGGTAGAGGAGAATGACACATGGTGGATGTGAATCCATGAGAGGAGAGAAGAGTGGTGAGTAGAGGGTGACGGTTATTCCAGTGAGATGTTGGAAGAGAAGGAAAAAGAAGTGATTTCACCTCCTTGGCATAATGATGGAGTTCGCCGTGGGTTGAAAACAACCTGAAAGGGTAGTCTAATTACCTAAATTGATTTTGTGAGTCCATGCTCACAAATTTATTACCTGACATGTCTGATGCAGGAGCATCCTAGATGTATAAGAAATTAGCATCACTCAATTTTTTTTTTATTTCTTTTGTTTTAGTTTAAATTTGGTTGGTTATGGGTTTGCATCTGTTGAGTAAATTTTGAGCTCTTGGAATTGTAGTTACCCTAGAAGACACGTGTATGGAAGCATAGACCTTTCAACTATTTACATAATTTCTCATAGAGATATCATCTCATAAAAATTTACGATTGTAAACTATGTAATAATTGTAGACTATGTAGAATGATACTGGTAACTTTCAAATGCCTTGATAAACATGTATGAAATATGTGGAAGAATAGACTAAGTATGCTTCTTGAACAATAATGATTACATGATCTATATCAAATGGAAATGCAAATGTCTTTGAAAATCTTTAAATGCATTTCGTAGGTGTCAATTATAGGTATATGAAAGGTTAGTGAGAGGGGGGTGAATCAATAATCTCCAACTTAACCTTAAAGTCACAATCCAAAATATTATTCAAATCAAATTTACCGATTATAGCTTAGTTAACCTATAACAGTGTTATCAGTTACCATAACATTAAACATCCATGAACCATAAAGTAAACATTTAGAAAATATTAACACCAGTATTATCTCATGGAAACCCAATTAGGGAAAAAACCACGATGTGAGATCAGTGCCCACAAATAGTTGTACTCTTCTGAAATACGACTGATAAAGAGCTTGCTCGATTAAGGGTTACAAAAGCACTGTTAAATGCTACCTAGTTATGAGATTTACCTAGAGACCTGTTAAAGTATTATATCCTATTAGGAGTAACCTAATTATAGGTTTTTAGACACTCTGTTGAGAATGCCATGATATTAAAAGATTCACAATAGACCTGTTAGGGTCACCTGATTAAGGGATTTTACTGTCACAATTATTAGAAAGTAACAACCAATACAACGATCTATAGTTTGCACTAATTCTTCTATATCAGGTCCAATAAAGTTCCTTAACACAATAACATACCATTCCAATCTTCTTGTCCAGATCTGTATCCTCTTCTGTGATCGCAACAATCCTTCTTTGATGAATTCCTCTGTTCCATTGTTATTTTGTCTTCTACTCCGTCACGATACCAAAATTCTTCTTATCTCTTCCTTAAATAGATCATCTTTAATAATAAAAACATAAACCTAGATCCAATGATCATAACTTCATCATCTTATTAAACTATTTTCCTTTTCTTCCTTCTTGTCGACTACGTCATGATTTTCCCTTTTAACCGATAGTTGTCAGTCTCTGATAGCTAACCTCCTTATGCTGATAAGTCTTCCTGCTTGCTGATAGTTAATACTTTTCTATTTTACATCAACAACAAACACTAATATTGATCTAACCTTTTCATCATCCACTTAACTTCTTTATCAACTAGAGCAATTATGCCAACAATCTCCCCATATGCCAACAATCTCCCCCTTTGGCATTGATGGCAAACTTCTAGTGATACACCATTGTTTGTACCTTTCTCTATACTTATCTTTTAGTTCTATCTATTCTGCTTCATCTTCACTTCTCTGTATCCTTTATTCTTTATTTTGCCCTTGTTTTCTATTCTCCCCCTTTGACAACAATGCCAAAGGAGATCAACCTTACTTTATTGTCTTGTGAATTTGTACTTGTTCTGGTCCGCTTTCTTTTCCCTTTCACTTTCCTAGATTGCTCCCCCATAGAGTAGTCTATCTGTACATCAATTCATACTTAGATATTTTGTTAAAATTTTATGAACTGATGCATACTGCATCTTTGTTTATTTAATTTCCTATAGGGGTAGGACCCCTAGTTTACGTCTTAGATATTCAAATCTCTCCTTAGGTAGTGGTTTTGTGAATATATCAACTTGTTCCTTTGTAGGAATGTATTCCAATCTTCATATTTTAGTGCATCTTTTACTAGTCCTGGTTCCATCTCCGATAGTAGACATGTAGTATTCTTGGTTCTTAATTGAATTCTAGTTAATAATCCATCACTCCTATCTCTAATTATATCTATCAATATATAATTAATCCTTATACTTCTTGGTGTTACAGGTTCCACATTCTGAATTTGTTCATTTTTGTTACTTGTTTCACCTAGCGGTGCTATTATCAGTTGGGTGTTATACGTGCTTGTACTTGCTTGTTCTATTTCTAAAATTTTTGGTTCAAAGTAAATCAATTCACTGTATCCTTCTAGTTTCTTTTCACTGTTCTCTTCATTCTATTCTAAAAATTCATCAATCTTTACATTTGCGATTTCAATTATCTTATTTGTCCTTTTATTCAAACACTTGAATGCTTTAATTTTAGTAGAGTATCCTATAAATATTTCTTCATCACTTTTACTATCAAAATTTCCATTTCTATCATCTTTCTTAATATAAAACTTGCTTCCAAATATTATGAAATAACTAACAATAGGTGTTCGACCATATCGGATTTCATACGGTGTCTTGTTTGTACCTTTCTTTAGTTGTACCCGATTAAGTGTGTATACAACAATACTAACATATTCTCTCCAGAATTTCTATGCAAATTTTCTTTGATTTAGTTGTGTTCTGGCACATTCTACAATAGATCTATTTTTTCTTTCTATAATTCCATTCTAGTGAGGCTTTCTTGGTGCAGTCGATTGTCTCTTGATTCCATGTTCTTCACAATACTCATTGAATACATTAGAAGTAAATTCACCACCTATGTCTGATCTAAGACATTTCAAATTTTTTCTAGTTTCATTTTCAACGCTAGCTTTATATATTTTAAACATATGAAAAACATCTGATTTAACTTTTAAGAACATTACTGACATCATCCTTGAGTAGTCATCGACAAACAATATAAAGTATTTGTCTCCATGATATCTCTCTGCACTTATAGGTCTGCACAAATCTGTGTGTACTAAGTCTAAGATATGTTCTGTAGAGTAGACCTTTCTTGAGAAACTTGAACTAGTCATCTTACCTAACTGACATTCTTTACATACTGCATTTTATGGCTTATTCAATATTGGTATAACTCTAACACTTTTCTTCTTGATAACCTTTACCAGATTATCAAAGTTCACATGGCACAATCTCTTATGCCATAACCAACTTTCTTCTACTTTAGCAACTAAATAGTGACCAATTGTAGTATTCAGTTTAAAAAGATTACCTTTTGTTTGTTTACCTATAGCAATCAATTTTCCATGGTTATGAATTTATCCTTATCTCCATTCATATGGTGTGTACAACTATTGTTAATGATCTAATCATTGTTACAATTCACACTTGAGATCAAAGCTTTCTCTTCACCAATTCCAGCATTGTCGGTAGATGAATCTTCTTTTATAGCAACAAACACTATTTCCTCATCATTATCATCTCCATCAGTATTGTATTAATTTTCTTCTTCTTCAACAATGTAACGTAGCTTTTTTCTCTTCTGAGTGAAATCCTTGTACTTCTTGTATTTATATTTCTTTTCTCCATCATGTTCCTTTTTCCGTTTGTTAGGACATCTATGTGCAAAGTGACCGATTTGTCTACAATTCCAACATGCAATAAGACTTTTCCCTTTGTATCTTACTTTACCTTTAGGAAATCTCCTACGAATCAATGCTTCGAGTTCTTCCAACTCTTTCTCCTCAGCTACTAATCCTTCATATTTTTCAGAGTCATGAACAACAATCTTTCCTTTTCTAGATGATCCAACATTAGCAGTAGCTTGAAATGCAACTTCACTAGTAGGTTGGCTATTGATTAAATTGCTTTATTCAAATGTTGTAAGCCTACCAATAAGTGAATCAATTTTTATCTTAGTCTTATCAATTATCGTTATCTCCTGTATATTAGAAACTCTAATAACATACCTATGTGGAAGTGTTCTGAGCATTTTACTTACAACATCACTTTCTTCCATCTTTCTACTGGCTCCTTTAATGGATGCGACAATTTATTTTATCAATTTTCCATATTGTGCAATGATTTATTGGTCATGCATCTTCATTTCATCATATTTTCCTTTCAGTCCGTCAACCTTTACCTGTAAGACATGTTCATCTCCACCATGTACTTGTACTAGATTATCTCAAATCTGCTTGGCTAAAGGTAGATCTTGTATATCAACATACTCAGATTTGTGCAAGGCTCTTGTGAGCTCTATCATCACAGAGTAATGAATCAACTTCTCTTTCTTCTTTTCTTTGGTAAGTATACTGGTAGGTTGTGTATATTCATTGATGAGATAATCAGTTTTATTATTTGAGAGTCCTGACAGGTGCAATTTCATCCTACTTGCCCACATTCCAAAGTCATCTGCATTCTTATTAAACTTAGTGTGTCCTTCCTGTACATCTTGAGATATTTTCCCTAAGTGGTTAAGCTTCCAAATTAGGGAACCAATGCTCTGATACCAATTGTAGGTATAGGAAAGGTTACTGAGAGGGGGGTGAATCAGTAATCTCAAACTTAACCTTAAATCACAGTCAGACATATTCTTCAAATAAATTTACCGATTACATCTTAATTAACCTATAACAGTGTTATCAGTTACCATAACATTAAACATCCATGCAACATAAAGTAAACATTTAGACAATATTAACACTAGTATTATCTAATGGAAATCTGATTACGAAAAAAATCACGGTGTCAGATCAATTCCCACAAATATTTGTACTCTTCTAAAATACGCCCAATAAAGAGCTTTCCTGGTTAAGGGTTACAAAAGCACTGTTAAATGTTACCCAGATATGGGATTTACCTAGAGACCTGTTAAAGTCTTATACTATGTTAGGAGTAACCTGATTAAAGGATTTTAGATACTCTATTGAGAATGCCACCCTGTTAAAGGATTTACAATAGACTTGTTAGGGTCACCAGATTAAGGGATTTTACTGTCACAATTATTAGAGAGTAACACCCAGTACAATGATCCATAGTTTGCACTAATTCTGCTAATTAGATCTAATAAATTTTCTTAACACAATAACATACCATTCCAATCCTCTTGTCCAAATTTGTATCCTCTTCTATGATCGAAACATCCTTCTCTGATTAATTCCTTTGTTTCACTGTTATTGTGTCTTCTACTTCGTCACAATACTATACTTCTTCTTGCCTCTTCCTTATGTAGATAATCTTTAATCATAAAAACCTAAACCTAGATCCAACAATCATAAATTCATCATCTTATTAAATTGTTTTCCTGTTCTTCCTTCTTTTTGACTGCGTCATGATTTTCCCTTTTAAGTGATAGTTGTCGGTGTATCATCTTAAAATGGAAGCACTTCCATCTTGGTAGGTTTAACACCCTCATTTAGTGCATTTACATGATAGATTTGCAGTTAGGATGCATCTGCACTTGGTAATTCTTCATTTCTAGGTGAAATTAGGGTTAGGATCCTGAGGATTCTCCTTGATTTCCTTCTTGATGGCTCTATTTTCTAGGTAGGATCTATGTACTGGTCCTCCTATCCTTCATGACATTTCTTCTAGGCCCCTGTGCCCTTTTCCAACACTCTATCCTATTTTCCCATCATCCTAGGTCTCTGGCCGACTTATAAACTTCACTGGCACTTTAAGTTGACTGGCCTAAAACCTCAGGTCAGGGTCAAGGTCGACCTTGACCTTTGTCGGATTTTGGTTCCCACTTTAACATTTGGATCATAGTGGGGCCCTAAATTCAAAATTGGCCCCCGGATCTGAATGCAGAAGGGTTTTTATTCAAAATTTAATTAATGCATTTCCTCCTTAGTTGGCTATTGTGATTGGACCATAATTCGAGGTGAAATTTGAATTTTGGGCCCTCACATTTCCCTAGGAGGCTTACCATGAAATATCTATATAAGCACTCTCTTTTTCCTTCATTTGACATGACATGATGAGATAAGATGACATGAGATGATGATGCAAGAATGCAAGAGGATGATATAGGAGGAAAATATATGATGATACCTTGATGCAAGCAAGCATTTTGTGGACAATTTCTTGTGGACATTCATTGGAGAAAGAAAGAATTCATCAATCCTTCCTTCTTCTTTGATCTACTATTTTCAACATTCAAGCATTCAAAAGATACAATCATGGGGTAGCAACTACGGATTATGAGTTTGGTAAGAGTACTTTAGCCTTGGGGACTTGGTATGCTTTCTTTATCATATTCAAATCTATGCATTTCTCTCTCATTATAATTCATGCTAGGGTTTCAATCTAGAGGATTAGATCTTGGCATTACACATTCAAATCTCTTCCTACGAGCAACACACACACATATTCTATTACATCCGACTATTCATGGAGGTGGAAATAACCAAAATAGGGGTTTGACTAAGGCAAAACCCTATATAGCCACCCCAAAATACCATTTTTAGATATATACAGTCACTTTTTCAGGAGTTGTAGAGAAGATTTGGCTACCCTTTTTGGAAAACTTTCGGGATCCGCAAACTAAATTTCCGTTGGAGCAGTGCAAGTCAAGGTCGACATAAAGGGGCACAATTGTGCCTCTGTATTTGGGTCAAGGTCGACCTAGCTCAGAAAAGAAAAATATTTCTGGGTTTTCTCCATCTCCGTGTTTCCATTCTAGATCCAATTGCAAAATTTTTAGAAACTCAGTATAGACATAAAAAAATAGGTATTTCCAGATCTGCTATGTTATGAGGTATGTATTTCATTCTATTTGATTTCATTATTCTTTGCAAACATTTCCAAATTTCTATTCCTTATCATTAGAATTTCATGTATGTGGTTAATAGAGGTATAGGGTCTCTTTTATGTAGAAACCCCCATTGTTCTAAATCCTATCCATATTTTTTTACCATACAATCGGCCTCTGATAGCTAACCTCCTTATGTTGATAAGTCTTCCTACTTGCTGATAGTTAATACTTTTCTACTTGACATAAATGAAAAGCACTAATAATGATCTAACCTTTTCATCATCCACTTATCTTCCTTATCAACTAGAGCAGTTATGTTAACAATCCCCCCATATGCCAACATTAATCTAATGCCCTTGACATAAGTTAGCATTCTCACGACTTGTGAAAGGGTGTTTTGGAGCAGAGAACGAATCTCTATTGATGCATTATTTGTAGCCAATGAAATGTGGATAGGTGTAAATTGTATTTGTTGAAATGACTTTAGAAAATTCTAAGAAAACCTATCTTGTACCATTTTGTAACTACCTTTTCTTTTAGATGACACATGTAGGGAAAATGTTAAGAAGAGAAAACTAAAGAATGGAGAGGAAAAGATGGGGTTGTGTTGGTAAAGGAATAGGCCAAGAATGTATAATAATCTAGTTGTTTCTTGTTATAGGAATATGTTTTGGTTTCAATTTTGTTAAAAGGGGAAGGGGCAACGGTGATAAAAAGATGATATAGAGATTTGAAGGGAGGAGTGTGGGTTTGCGTGGAGAAAGGAAACAACCCAAGAAATGTATTAGTCTTTGAAGGGTTGTGGAAGTTTGAGGAGGTGTGAGTACCCAAAGAAAGAGAAAAGGAGAGAGGCCTATGAAAAGGCCATTATCGTAAAATTAATATTTCCAAATCTAAACCTATTGTTGTAATTAAATTTTTTTTATTTTGAAGCAGAAAATCTATTTTAGTTTTGTGTTTGATGTTTCTAAGATAGTTACCAGAGGTGGAGTTTTATTTATTTTGCATTAATTGGTATCAGAGAAGGAGTTTCTAAGTGTTCAAATAAAGCATTAAACACGAGCAATCTGGCACCAGGAATCTGTGGGTATAGTGTGATTTTTTTGTTATCCTCTAAAAGAGATGAAGCTGAGTAGAAGGTGTGAAAACTTCTTCCACTGAGAGGAAGTGGGTAGAAGAGGTCTTGGAGAGGTGCATCTTCAACATTCCTATCAGGTAGAGGATAGTAGTGAGAGTTTTGTTGTAAGGTGAACCAATGAGAGTCTAAAAAGAGTTCAATCTATGGGGTGGGTGTGAACAAGTTCTAGAACAAAGAGATCTTGAACGATTCAAATTTATTGATGGAGAAAAGAAATAAGAAGTTATGGTTTGTGATTGGTTGGGTTTTGACAATCCCTATGTCAGAGAAAGGGATAAAAAAGAGATTGATAAGTACGTTTGAGAGATAAATGTAGAAGATAGGGAAATAATTATTGGAGGAGATAAGGCAAGAGATGAGAAAAGGGAAATAAGTGAGAGAATCCCACACAAAAAAGAGGAGAACATGGTCACAATGGACCACCATATGGCAGGTGAAAGTTGCAAATGTGATGATGATGCAAATACCTCACAACTTGAGGTAGTAGAAGATGAAGTAAAGATTGTGAATTTGGAGGTTGAACAAGGACTTGATGGAGATGAAACATTACCTAGAGTGGAGATTGTGCGTATTGACAAGGGTGTGTTATCTCAAATGAGTGAAGATGACTTGCCTGAAGAAGACATTGCAATTGTGGAGGTTGAAAGAGATGTTGCAATGGAGGTAATTAATTTATTTGAGGAGTTGAATAGAAATGAATTAGTATGAGTAGATGCAGTTGTCAATAATACATATGTGCATAGAGTGAAAAGAGATATTGAAAATTTTCCTATGGGTATTGGTTGGTTGTGGGTAGAGCATGATGAGGACGGTGTGAGACATTGGTGGGGGTGGTTAGTTGATGTTGGGTTGGATCCCACAAAAGAGAAGAAAAGAGGAAGACTTTGGTGGAGGAGAATGACACATGGTGGATGTGAATCCATGAGAGGAAAAAAGAGTGGTGAGTGGATTTGTAAGCAGAGGGTGATGGTCATTTTGACAAGATGCTGAAAGAAAAGGAAAAAGAAGATATTTCACCTCCTCGACACAATGATGGAGTTGGTTGTAGGTTGCCAACAACCTGAAAGGGTAGTCTAATTACTTAACTCCATTTCATGAGCCTATGGTCACAAATTTGATACCCGACATGTCTGATACAGAAGCATCTCGGATGTATTAGTAATCAACATCAACCCACAAAAAAATTGCTTTCTTTTGTTTCAATTTTAGTTTGGTTGGTTATATTTCTGTATCTCTGCAGTTGATTTTGAGCTCTTGGAATTGTGGGTACCATAGAAGATATGTTTATGAAAGCATAGATAGGTCAACTATTTACATAATGCCTCATAGAGATATCATCTCATGGAAATATATTATTTCAAACTGTGTAATAATTTTAGACTATGTAGAAATGAAACTAGTAACTTGCAAGTTCCCTAATAAACATGTATGCAATGTGTGGAAGAGAATAGACTAAATATGCCTCTTGAACAATAATGATTATAGGATCTATATCAAATGGAAATGACAATTTCTTGGAAAATATTTAAATACATTTGACATGTGTTAATCTAATGCCCTTGACCTATGATAGCACTCTCATGACTTGTGAAAGGGGGTTTTGGAGCACATAATGAATCTCCAATGATGCATACTTTGTAGCCAATAGAATGCAGACATGTGTAAATTGTATTTGTTGGAATGGATTTAGAAACTTCTAAACAAATATATCTTGTACCATTTTGTAACTACCTTTTCTTTGAGGTGACAAGTGTATAGAAAATGATAAGAAGAGGAAAGTAAAGAATGTAGAGGAAGAGATGGGGTTGCGTTGGGAAAGGAACATGCTAAGAATGTAAAATAAAAATCCATTTCTTGTAACAGGATGACATAGAGATTTGAAGGGAGGAGTGTGGATCTACGTGGAGAAAGGAAACAAACCAAGAGATGTATTAGTGTGTGAAGGGTTGTGGAAGTTTGAGGAGGTGTGGGTACACAAAGAAAAGAGAGAGGGAGAGAGGCCCATGAAAATTACATGATTGTGAAATTAATGTTTTTAGATTTGAACCTATTAAGACAATTGTATTTTTTTTTTGTTTTGAACTAGAAAGTCTATTTTAATTGTTTTTGGTGTGTTGGAAGCTTGTTGAGCATGTCAGAGTTTGGTACTTGGGTGTGTTGGCATTAATATTTTATCATTGATGTCAATATACTAATTATTGTTTCAAATAGCGTGTTTAGTATGTTCAGAGAAGAAGACTTCAGTTGTTCAGCTGATATGTTGAAGATCTTGAGTTACGATCATGAGGTATTATTCAAATGTGTCTATATATGATCTAGAAAGTTTCATAGAAGTTTGAATGACAGTTTGAGTGAGGTATGATTGAGTTGCTGGTTGCTGATGTTACAATGTTCTTGTGTACATTGGATAAGTATTTTTTTCGGCATAAATTGGATTTGATGTTTCAGAGGTTGCGAAGCTGGTGGTTACATGGTGCCTTATCATTATGTTCACAACTAATGTTGGTCATGATTCAGAGTATGATAAGCTATCTTTTGTTGTGATAGAGTTTGGTATTTTTGTGTTCTTATTGATCAGAGATGAAGATGGGTTTGGATTTCATTATGGATGGTATTCATATTTCTTGTTGGTGTTCTTGGATCGTGTTGTTGGACTGCATTTTTTGAGGTCATCGGATTTGCTATTTTGGCAGTGTGTTGAAATTTCTTCATTTAGGTCTTAGCCGATTTCATAAAGTAACATGTTGTGATGATTGATCCTGCTTCGGTGACACGCTATTGTGTTCATCATTAAATATTTGGGTCCTATCTATGTCTTAGCCAACTTTATTTGGATCGCTTTGGAGATTGAGCATAGTTTTTATATCTTTTATTGTAATAGGTCTTAGTCTACCTAATGATTGATTATTCTTTGTAATCGGTATAAATGAGAGATCATTTTGTAATTAAAGAGAGAGAGAGTGAGATGTGAAAATGTAATGAGAATTGTTGATACTTGTATTTTTCATTTAAGGACGAGTTTGTACTTCATTGGAACTATGTTGGAATTGGATATGCTATTTCTCCATTTTTTGTAATGGACTATATGTCTACCCTATTGTAATTGAAGATTGATCAGTGAACCTGACTAAGGGCCAGATCTATGATTGTATTGTGAGAAATGAGATATAGGAAGTGAGCCTACAAATTAGGCTATTAGATTGTGTTTGCTTGTGCGTCCTTTGTTCTCTATTTTTCTCTTAACCAGGCAGTAATTTTAGCAGAGTGCATTCATCTTGTGGGTTTGATTGCCATGTAGTTTTCCCTTAACCAGGCTTCCCCAAGAACAAATCTTGGTGTTCTATTTTATTTTTTGGATCTTGCATTACTATCTATCTTTTAGATCTAAGTGGCTAAAGTGAAATTAAAATTATTAAGTGTGTATAATTGATTTTCCCCTCCCCCCTCTAAGTTATTCTTGCCTCCTTTTGGGACTAACAATTGGTACCATATGTATCATCTTAAAATGGAAGCACTTCCATGTTAAGAGAATTTATCCCTCCTTAGGGGATGTATTTTACCTCCATTACATCATCCCCCCATTTCTACATCATCCCCCCTGATCTGCTCCTCCTTATACCACTTTCAGGACTGATTTCTGCATTCTGGGTTATAGGACTCTGTTTCTAGGATACAGGGACAGGGTCAACCTCCTAGGATAGGGTTGACCTTGGCCCTGACCTAGGATAGGGTCAACCTTGGCCCTATCCTAGGATAGGGCCAACCTCAACCCTGTCCTAGGGTCCAAAACCCAGAATCCCACAGTTTCCTGGATGTCGGTCTTTGCAAAAAGTTCTCTCCCGCTTCTGGGTCGGCTGTTTCGGGTTTCGAATCAGTTGATTCCTAAATTATATTTAATATAGGTCCTCTCCTAGGGGTAAAGGCTTAAATTATTATTTAATTATCCTATGTAGGCCTCCTTATAAGATTGTGCCCAAATTTCATATAAAAGGGAGCTTTCTCCTCTCATTTTCTCTAACCATCATGAAGTGAACTAAGTCTTCCAAGTGCACAAGGCTCTAATAAAGATTTTTCTCAAGCATCCATTGTTCTCAAGGTGTTCAAGTATTCTTCTCAAGCATTCAAGTTCTCCATTGAAGATCAAGGATTCAAGCTTTCAAGTCTTTGAAGGGATTAGCTGCAAACATTCAAGATTCATTATTCAAATCCTAGATCTAGCCATTATGGTGGTGTGATCTTCCTTCAAGATCCTTTGTGCATCCTCAAAAATATTTCAAGGTGGATTCCAAGCATAAAATCATGGAGGTTTATGGTTTCTAAAGTCCATGCTTTCATATTTACATACTTTCTACATTTGAATTACAATTGCATATCTATTCAATATCATAGCTTCACTATTAGATTCAATTCTACTACTTGTTA
>MU223784.1:2040844-2065599 GCA_018584345.1 Thuja plicata | reverse complement strand
TTCTAAAGTCCATGCTTTCATATTTACATACTTGCTACATTTGAATTACAATTGCATATCTATTCAATATCATAGCTTCACTATTAGATTCAATTCTACTACTTGTTAGCTTTCCATACTTTATTGACTTCAAGGTTAATTCCTAAATCGGGGTTTAACCAAGGCAAACCCCTCCCCAACAAAAAAAAAACATTTTTATTGTAGGTACAGGTTCGGGACTGTAGATCTGAGGCTAGATCTGGATACCCTTTTTAGATTTCTTTTGGACTGTGCAAACAAGGACACTTTTGGAGTTGAGCAGATCGAGTTGGCAAAAGTGGTATAGGGTCAACCTTTTTCATAAGACGACATCAGAATGGAAAAATATTTCTGGGTTTTGTCCATCTTTGTGTTTCGGTTTGGTATCAACTGTCAGCATCTCCTGAAATAGTCTACAAATTTCAGAAAACAACAATCTTTGATCTGCTATTTTGTAAGGTTGGTACTTTCTCCTATTCTTTTCAATTAATGTCATTAATCATATTAATCAATTAATTTACAGAATTTAAGATCCCCTATCTTGGTCTCTTTCCAAATAGTGGATTCATTTGTGTATTAACCCTTTGGGGTTGATCAAAATTGGATCTCCTATTTGTGTATTTGAGGGTGAAAGAAAGGAGCATCTTATCTTCCCTCAATCACAATCACAATTGCAATATACAATCAATCAAATTCAAGTAAGTGTGAAGTAGGGTTAAGGAAATCAATACGAATAACAATTAACAATTCAAACCCCATTTTTCTCCTTTACATTTCGTTAACATCTATTTCATATCTTACACCATAGTTGAGTCCTTTTGAAGAAGCTTGACCACTTGAACGAGATCCGTCATGGCAAGTATAAGAAAGGATAGTCCAAAGTTCAATGGAAACAACTACCTAATTTGGAAGGATCAAATGACTACCTACCTGATATGCATGGGGAAGAAGATGAATACTAGCATATCACTAAGAAGCCTAATGCTATTCCGAATGATCTAACAAATGCTACTACATGCGAAAAGAAGAAATTCAAGGAGAACATGTTAGCAAGGGAAAGCTTGATCAACACGTTATTTGATTCATAATATTCTCATATTTATGGATAAATGATGTAGGAGCTAAAGGAATTATATTTTTCCATTAGTATGCTTAGAGAAAAACATGACCTGCACCATTGGTTTACTCTACACCGACAGATAGGGCACAACACTATCCAACGCCAAGATTACCTGACAAACACTGTTAAGTATTACCCGATGAAAAAAAGGTAAAAGATAGCCAATGAGTAACAACAGTGCTACCCGACAGTACAAAAAAGAGAGGAACCCGACAGATACAGGGAACCTGATGAACAATTTAGTCAAGGAACACTGATAGACTGTAAGTTCAAACAGATGATCAAGAACCGACAATTAGTTACATTCCACAAAAAGTGGATCTGACTTTCCACGTCAGATAAATTACAGAAGTTGTATTTATAAATTCTTGATTTTCTTTTAAATCCATTATGTGCGGAGGAAGCAATGTAATTGTTATTGTTTTAATTAGTTTTACTGTTTTAAAACATGCAAACTAAAGATCAAGGTCAAGTTGTAAACCTTGGATCTGAGAGTTAATATTGTAAAACATGAATTCCAAGATAGGTCAAATAATTGTATAAATAGGTGCTCAATCCATTGAGAATAGTTGTTATTCAATGAAGATAATAGCCACAAAGAGAAACTAAAGACCAGATAGAGAATTCATGTAGAAGAACACAAACATAATCTAATTAGTTTTCAAGAACAAAACAAAGGCTACCGACAAGCAGAGAAAAGGTATTCATCAATCACTTAAGGTGATATTATAATGAAAAAGATTTAATGGATCTGTAAATCAGCAATAGTAGATTGCATACAATTAGGTCAACATTTGTACTCATTCTAACAAGTGTAGTACACTAATGAAATCCTTTCAAGAAAGGTGGGCTTAACTGTCCCATTGTAAATCTCATAACTGAGTGAACACTTAAATCAGTCTTGCTAAAGCTCTTAATAGAGTAGATCTTAAGAGGTCTCCACCTTATTACTGATCTTAATAGGGTAGATCATCAGAAGTGATCAAATTGTAAGCCTTAACTGGCTCCCTTCCATTCTACAGATAGTGAAGTTTTGTGGGTGCCATCCCCACTGCAGTTTTTACTTCCTAACATGAGTTTTCTGTGATACCATATCTTGTGTTATGTGTTTTTCAATTTCATGAATGTTTCTATGAATGATTGAAAACTATTAAAGATTGTTAACAAAAAATAAGATACATAAGAAAGAATAACAATAATGGTTGGAAAATCAGAATTGAATGATTACTAATGATGAATTGTGTAAGGTGCTAAAATTTTTAGAGGTACTGATTCACCCCTCCCCTCTCAGTACTACTTCCCATTAATTTCAACAATTGGTATCAGAGCTGAGTATCTTCTTGAAAATATTAAAGGCTTAAGAGCAAAGATCATACAATGGAGAAGTACAAACTTGATAATAATATTGAGAACAAAAATCTTGAGATACAGATGTTTTATGAACAGTATAAAGAAGCAAGAATCAAGATGAGAGAGTTGCTGGATGAAAGAAAAGGTATGGGTACCAGGAACAATGAAATAGACTATCAAGAAGAAGAGATTTTAGATTTCTTTAAATCTTCAGGATCAAATGCAAGTAATACATCAAATACATCAGAAGAGAAAACCACAAATCTAAAGGAGATCAATCTACATCTGACAGAGAAAATAAAGATGTTGCAAATTGGTCAAGAAACCCAGATGGTAAGAATGATTGATGTGATGAGTTCTGCTAGACAAGCTGAAACAAAAAGAAAACTTGCTATTGATGATAGAAGGAAGATTTCAGAGAAACTACAAGAAAAGGAAATGGAAATTCAAAGACATGCTGAGCATCACCATGATCTCACAAATCAGATTATCCTTATGAGTCAAGAAGAAAAAAGAATAAATTTGGAACTCATCGAGAGAATACAGATTATCGGTGAACTAAGAGAAGAAAATGAAAAGCTAAAGCATGAGGTTAGAATTCAAAAACAATATAATGAGATTATCAGAAAGGGTGAAGAAAGAAAAAAAGGAATGGATGAATTTCTTGAGGGACAACGAAGAGTCAACAACAACAGTGGTACTATGGCTTTACCAAAAAGGGAGAGTCATCAAATCCAAAGAATATCTACGAAAATCCAAGACCAAGAAAGGTAACATGCAAGCACTATGGAAAGCAAGGGCACACATCAAATGCATGCAAAGGTAAAATGAAAGGTACTCCTAAATCTACACCTACACCTTCATTCATAGGATTCTGTTATAAATGTAACAAGAAATGACATAAGGCTTATGAATGCAAGAGCAAGATGAAAAAACCAAAGAAGGAAACCTATATGGACAAATACTATCCTACATGCAAGATGAATGGGAACACATCTGAAGAATGCTGGAAAAATAAAAGGCAAGCATGGAAGCCAAAAGGTAAAGAAGTTCCTTATCAACCAAAGAGAATCGGTAATCAATATGTATGGGATTAAAACACTTAGACAAACTGTACAACATGTGGTAGATATGGTCACATTGCTGCAAAATACATGAGAGAATGGACCAAAAGGTCTAGAGGTTGGTCAAACCCTGGAATGGCATGCTTACACTGTCATAAATTTGGTCATCTCAAGAAAGATTACAAAGATAGATTGACAGGAATAAGCACATATCCTAATGGTAACACCATTGAAGATATCCAAAGGGCGAGAGACAAAATGTGGATAAAAGCTTCAAGCAATGATGAAACTGGACCAAGCAATGCAAATGGTGACACCCCATCCAATGGATCCGGTGACACCACCAACCCCACTTGAGCTAAATAAGTAAGTATGGAACTGCACTATACCAAGTTATATTTTACATCAGTTCCATTATATAAATTGATAGATACTCAAAATCTGCATGAGCCAAAGATGCATACTACTTTACTTGTTACTAATCTAAGAATGCAACGCCGTCGGTAAACACTTACCAAAAATCATCGGTGAACACAATAATGAGTTGTTTTACGCTTACCAAAAATTGTCAGTCCACTAGTAAAAATGGTAAACTGCCAATGTAAACCAACAATCATCGGTAAGAAAGCAAATTTCAGAATTGGTCATGACAGAATACCGATATCCGTTGGTAAAATCAAAGTGGTTAAAAAACTTCCCTAAGCATCATATCTTCACCAACAATGATTGGAAAAATCCTCCCGATGAAACCTGTCTTCACGTCTTGACGAGTTGTTGAGCATTTATTGTAAAGACTTAGGTCAAAAAGTCTATAAATAGTCGACGGGACAACTTCATTTTTCACCCACAATTTGAAGAGAAAGCAGAGTGACATAAAAGCGATTAAAGAGCAGAAAGAAGAAGTGTCTATAGATAAATTTAACACATAGAGAACAAATTCCTCATCACCATTGTGAATTGAAGTAAGTACCAAAGGCACTGAAAGATCTCTATCATTATTTTGTCAAGAAAGCCCTAATTTTGAGAAAACCCTAAGTACTTGAAAAACAATGGCAACCACATCAAGAACTGCTAATTGAAAGCATGAAAAGAAGAATGTGGTGAGACTAATCATGAATAGCACATGTGTGGAACCTAAGTACAAAATCTATCCATAAATTGTATCAAAACCCAATGAAGCTGGCGCATTTTCAAAAATTCTACCTAGGGTTTTGCTCATAGAAAATGTTAGGTCTTATATTCACTGCAAGATCGCTGAGATAGGTGATTTAGAAATGGATGAAGCTTTTAAGAAGCTATGTGATGCCGAAGTAAAACTGAAAGAAGAACACAAACACTTGGAGGTCAAAGGGTTAACCAATGCCTTATATTTCCTGAGGGAATTCAAGACAGAATGGATTAGGTTAGTCTTGAGTAGGATGCATGACAACAAATTATGGCTAAACCAACCCAAGAAAATAACAAAGGATGTTCTTCAAGATGTCACTGGTTATCTGATAACTGACAAGCCTAGGGCACACAAAGATCCATCCATGAAAGAAGTTACAAAACTCAGCAATGTAGAAGGAGACAATAGAGGTCTCAAAGTAAACACAATCACCAACGAAGAGTTAAAATTTGGTGCATGTGTTATTGGTTACAAAAAGTTTTAAGCTAGTAGAATGAACAACATTTCTGCAACAGTAGTAAGCACAACTTACAAGATTGTAACAAAAGGAATTCAGATGGATCTGTGTGAGATCCTATTGAAACAACTTGATGAAAATACGATAAAAATCAGGTCTACAAAGAGCAAAACATGTAAGTTTGGATCACTTATCATGTGTACATTTTTCTATTTTCAAGAATACTTTCCTTCAATAGGAAAAGTTGTATGAGACTCTACCAAACTGGTAACCCAACATATTAGTGAAATGATTAAGTCACTAGGAGACAACTTTGAGTCTGTCATGTCTGCGTACTTCCTTGAGTTCAAGGAAAAGATGATGGAAAGAACTAGGATTCCTGAACAACTAGTTGAAAAACACAAAGATGAGATATGTTTCATGGAAGACACAGATTTCACACATATCAAACCGGTTGTACCAAGAATAGCTTGGTTAGCACCATTAGACTATGAGATCAATATTGATCTAGCTACAAGTGCAATTGAGGCACTAATCAATGAGCCTGTTGATAAGAAACAACCAAGGTTTGGAACATATGAGGAGGCCAAATCTAAGATAAAACATGGCCTAGAAGTCAAGAAGACTATAAACAAGAAAGGTAAAATGGTTAAGAATCTCAAGAAGATTCTATCAGTCTCAGAAGAAGAACATGATCATCAAGAGGAAATCGATGAACAGGGCACCATTGGTGAAGAACTAGAAGAAAATAAATTTGATATAGAGGATACTGAATCTGATACACCTCCATCTCCACCTCCTGTAAAGAAGAAAAGAACATGAAGTCAAACTGCTGCTACCGATACCACACCACTAAAGAAAGGTCAAATAAGGACCTATATGAGGAAGCAGCCAGGAAAAAGAACAAAACAACAACCTTTCAAAACCACACCAATAAAGAAAAGAAAAAGGTTTGTTAGGACAAAAGATGACTTGGATGACACCAAAGATGATGAACCAGATGTAGTAAAGAAAAAATTTAGAAATCAATTAGTAGATGAAGCTGCCAAATCAATTGCTACTGATGGCACCATGACTGATAAAAGGATTAGGCAATGTGATACACTGAATCTAGAGGATCAAAATAAAATACAAGAGGCAGTCATAAAATCAATGATTAAGAACAAGTATGCCCTTGTTGAATTTGTAAATCAAATACCTGAAGAGCTAGGTAAAAGGGTATACCAACAGTGGTCATATGCCCTGGAAATAGAAAGAGAAGCAAGAGAAAGAGTTCTTGTGAGACTGATGCCTCCTGAATCCAAAGTTGAAGAGATACAAGAAGTACTAAAGAAACACTCAAGTAAATTTGTAGCCAAAATAATGGCTTACAAAGTACTAGAGAACAAGTTTATAGAACTGGATTCAATGATAGAAACCAAATGGAGACATCTCCTAGATCTATCGACAGAGTCAACAAGTGTTGAGAAGCAATTACTTCTCACAAACACACCTCACAGAGAGGAGGAGAAAGATAATGCAAGTCCTCAACATATTGCTCGAGACAATCAAGAAAGTGATGATGAGCCTATTAACTTAGATATAGGCATGGATGATAATATCCAAGATATCACTAACTATGATTCTGACAATGATCCAAAGAAGAAAAATGAGGTAATATTTATCACACTTAAGGATCAAAAAAGCCATCAAGTAATGAAGACATCAGATGGTAAGATAATTGACATACCTGATGAACAAGTGTAGGACACTTCAACCATGCACTCAAAAGTACAAGACCCTATAGAAGCTATACAAAAAGATGAGGATGTCACTGCTGACAAGGCACTAACTGACGAGTAGGACATCAATACTAAAAAATCCCAAGTCACAACTCAAAGTAACATGCCTTTCCTAATGAAGGTAATAAACTTACTAGAGGGCAATGAGGGATCAAATGAAAGGGAAAAAAGCACACCCAAAGACAAGGGTGATGAAGAAGCCAAAAGAACAACAGATACAACTGAAGAGCGAGCTACAACCAATGATCAGAAAGATACATCTACTAATCAGAATAAGGAAGAAAATCAAAAGGAAATAGGGGAAAAGCCTTCTGAAAAAGGTGAAGAAGGAAAGAAGAATGAGATAGCAAAGAAATCAGGAGCACATTATGTAGAAACACCCAAGGTTAATGAAGATACATCTTCACATAACCGATAGGTGCAAACTGAGCAGAAAACACAATATGCATCATCAACAAAACCTTCCCCAAGCAATTCAAAGCGAACAAATGAACTAGCTATGGTAGTTCATACATCTGCATCCCCTCAAATCTCAAAGAAGAAGAAAGGAAAGAATAAAAATCCAGTAACTCTGGATGAAATCATTGAGATTCTAGTCTGTGATCCAAGGCAATTAGATCCAACAACATTGACAAAATATGCAAAGCTCTGTGAAATAAAAGCCATTCAAGACAAGTTGAAGAGAGTGGCAAAAGAGGCCAAGGTACTGGAAGTAGCAAGAAATATACTTCAACAAATTATACCAGACATAGATATTGATCAAAACGCTCCAATTATTGATCAACTGGTCATAGTCACAGATGCAATAACATCTCAAAATACCGATGCTGAGAAGACTATGGAAGAAATACTTGAACAAAATTATGAATTCAAGCTCGCAGAGAAAATAAGCTAGGAAGTGGCACTGAAAAAGGTCAAGCTATCTGAATTGGTAAGTACAATTGACCCAATTTTATCAGAAGCTGTTACCTTAATCAAGAAATTGTGAACTTTAGATCAAATCACTAAGGAGTATACCAAAAAGATAGCAAAAATAGATGCTGATCTTCAGTCCAGTGCACAAAATCTAGCCAACACAGAAGAAGCACTTAAATTGCACAATTAACAAATCATACAGGCTAGGAAACAGAGATAGGACATTCAGTTTGCAGAGATGAATTACAAAGATGAGGTCAATGAGCTCCAAGTTAAGCTCTTACCGACACTTACACTCTTGCAACAAAATATGACTCATGCAAGTACTCTAATTGCCACTCTGGAAATGTCTGTCTTGGACAACATTTATGATATGCACGCAAGACTAGAGCTGCAACACATGGCACTATAATAGTTGAAAGAACACTGGGAGAAACAAATGGAAGATGTCAAAATTACCCATTCTAACGTATTTAACACATTGTAAGTTACACATTTTTGTCACAATTTTGACAAATTATAAGTTGTACATTTTTGTCATCAGTATCAAAGAAAGGGGGAATTTGATATGTAGATCACCTCAGTTAAAAGGAGGAAATTATATGTATAGTAAAAAAAAGGGGGAAATAATGTACATAAAGAAATCAAATAGTATACATGTACATATTCATACACTGTACCGATGCACACAGTAATGGGGAGTCATATTATGACAAGGATATAGACATGGTGTAATAATTTTAGTATTATGCACATATCAGTTTTTGATACTAATGAAAAAGGGGGAGATTGAAGGCATTATATTTTTCCATTAGTATGCTTAAAGAAAAACATGATCTGCACCATCGATTTACTCTACACCGACAGACAGGGCACAACACTATCCAATGCCAAGGTTACCTGAAAAACACTGTTAAGTATTACCCGATGACAAAAAGGTAAAAGATAGCCGATGAGTAACAACAGTGCTAACCAACAGTACAACAAAGAGATGAACCCAACAGATACAGGGAAATTGATGAACAATTCAGTCAAGGAACACCGACAGATTGCAAGTTCAAACCGACGATCAAGAACCGACAGTCAGTTACATTTCGCAAAAAGTGGATCTGGCTTTCCATGTCAGATAAATCACTGAAGTTGTATTTATAACTTCTTGATTTTCTTTTAAATCCATTATGTGCGGAGGAAGCAATGTAATTGTTATTGTTTTAATTAGTTTTACTATTTTAAAACATGCAAACTAAAGATCAAGGTCAAGTTGTAAACCTTGGATTTGAGAGTTAACATTGTAAAATGTGAATTCCAAGATAGGTCAAATACTTGTATAAATAGGTGCTCAATCCATTGAGAATAATTGTTGTTCAATGAAGATAATAGCCACGAAGAGAAAATAAAGACCAGACAGAGAATTTATGCAGAAGAACACAAACATAATCTAATCAGTTTTCAAGAACAGAACAGAGGCTACCGACAAGAAGACAAAAGGTATTCATCAATCACTTAAGGTGATATTATAATGAAAAATCTTGAATGGATCTGTAAATCAGCAATAGTAGATTGCATACAATCAGGTCAACATTTGTACTCATTCTAACAAGTGTAGTACCCTAATGAAATCCTTTCAAGAAAGGTGGGCTTAACCATCCTATTGTAAATCTGATAACTGAGTACACACTTAAATCAGTGTTGCTAAAGATCTTAACAAAGTAGATCTTAATAGGTCTCCACATTAATAATCTTAATAGGGTAGATCATTAGAAGTGATCAAATTGTAAGCCTTAACCGACTCCCTTCCATTCTGCAGATAGTGAAGTTTTGTGGGTGCCATCCCCACTACAGTTTTTACTTCCTAACAGGAGTTTTCTGCGATACTATATCTTGTGTTATGTGTTTGTCAATTTCATGAATGTTTCTATGAATGATTGAAAACTCTTAAAGATTGTGAACAAACAATAAGATACATAAGAAAGAATAATAGTAATGGTTGGAAAATCAGAATTGAGTGATTACTAATGATGAATTATGTAAGGTGATAAATTTTTTAGAGGAATTGATTCACCCCTCCCCTCTCAGTACTACTTCCCATTAATTCCAATAGGAGCATCCTTGGTTTTCTAGAAATCTTGCATTGTTCTATGAGTTTGGGTTACAATTGACAGTTTTTGTGTTTCAGGTTGTGGCTTGTCCACTTGGATCTTTAGCTGTTGCACTCGTACTAGAATGTTCTTAACAGTTATTTGGATTCTTTTATGTGATCGCTCATTATTTGGTGTTATCTTGTTCAAGATCTGGAGGATTTTGTGATAGGGAAGTATTTGTTTTCCTATTCTTCTGATTGGGTTGACAGGTTGGAGTGTGGTTTGAGTTTCTACACAAGTTAGGAGTTGCGCTTGTTGATCCTTGTTCTGGAGTGTTCTTAGATCATTCTACTATGATCACATCTCTTGGGGTTGATCGCATGGTGATATTTCTTTCTCTTTCTGGCCATGGGTTTTCATGTTCATGACCAGTGTGGACTAACCTAGAGGTTTGTGTTGTGATCGAGATTGTAGGATTCTTAGCCATTGTGATGTTAACGTGCAGATCATGGTTCCTTCTTGGACTATTCCATGTGATCTCTTCTTCTTATGTTATGCTTTTATAGGGATAGGATTATATTTGTAATACATTTCCTACTTTGGGGAATGTTATTTCTTGAGCTGACTTGTAGTCATGATTTTGTATAAATGTAGGGCTTGGTTTCATGTTAGAGAGGAATTGAAGGAAATTAGTTAAGGGAAGAAGGTATAATAGTGGGTTATTGACCTGAAGTTTGTAGAGATATTTTGGATATATCTTAGATTTTTTTTATTTATGTGTGGCCATAGCTAGGAAGGCCTCACAACCCAACATGTATGCGTTAAATTACGATCATAAAGATTTTCTTGCATCTTATATTGTTGGTGTTCCTTTGTTTTCACTGTGTTGACTCTTTCTACAAGGTTGGACATCTATTTTGGGGATTCTCTCACCTTGGAACTACATCAAGTGGCATCAAAGCAGAATTAGAGAAAGGTTTGATGTTGGTGGTGTTTGCAAATTCTTGTTCCTGAGCTTGCGATTCCTTGGAGAATTTGTTTGTGAGATGGCAAAGTTAAGATTTGACTCGCATCAAATTAAGGACTGTGCAAGGTGATTAGGACTTGGATTTTTTGTAGGGGATTGTGGTTCTTGGTATCTCCTTTGTGAAAATATCATCGATTAGAGGCAATTGCACTTAAGGTTTTGAAGATGCCTCCTAGAAGACTAAACCCTAGCATGATTAATCAGATGAACAAAGATCTACGAAATGAGATCCATAATGAAATGAATGAATTAAGGAATGAAGTCATGGAAGGTATCAGAAATGATGTTGCTAGATTACAGAGAGGTCCTAGAACATAAGATGTTTTTGAGGAAGTTGCTGATGAATTCATATCTGTTGAGATTTCTAGATCTGTAGATGAAGATAGATCTGATAGGTTTATGAGAACTATGGTTAGATTGAATACTAGTCATAGGATGGAAATATCTAATTTATCAGGTACATTGAATCTTGAAGACCTGATTGATTAGATAGGAGTGCTAGAAGACTACTTTGAGCTTGAAGACATCTATGATCCTTTGAGGGTTAGATTGGCATAGACTAAGTTGAAAGGACATGCTTCTCTTTAGTGGAAGGAGTTGTAGAAGAACATAGAAGATGAAGGATAATTGAAGATTACTAGATGGAAGTTGATGGTTAGTAAATTGAAAGCCAAGTTCATACCTGAGGATTATGAATTGGAATTATTTAAGAAGTTGCAAAATCTGAAGAAAAAAGATTTTAGTGTGATGGATTATACTGAGGATTTTTACAAGTTGACCATTAGATATGGACATAGAGAGTTGACTAAAAAGAAGGTTGCTACATGTGAAAATGGTATGAGATATAACATACAAGATGAGTTGAGTATCCTAAAGATTGGTACAGTTGAAGATTCTTATCAGTATGCTTTGAAGGCAAAAGATAAGTTGAAGAAGAGAAATCAAGGTAAATCTAGAGGAAAAGATAAATAAATGAAGGAGAAAGATAGGTATGTTGAAGAAGTTAACTTGCTTGCACCTAGGAATGATGATCACAAGAGAGATGAAAAAAACTAGTCTAAATACACTTGTTTTAAGTGTGGATAGGGTGGACACAGAGCTTTTCAGTGTAAAAATATTCTTGTGGCTCAGGAGGATCATGTTAACATGGTTGAACCCAAGGGTGGTGAGAATATTATTCTTAGAAAAACATTGTTGACCAAGAAGAAAGATGATACTTGTCAAAGGAGAAATTTATTAAGGACTATGTGTAAGTCTGATGGTAAATATTGTAAGGTGATTGTTGATGCAGGAAGTACTAATAACTTGGTTTCTAAGGAGATAGTTCAAGAGATTATTTTGAAGAGGTTAAAACATCCTTACCCTTATAGGATTATTTGGTTACAAGAAGATCATGCAGTAGAGGTTCATGAACAATGCATGATAAGTTTCCACATTGGTCCTTATAGGGATGAAGTATTATGTAACATTGTTAATATGAGTTCTTGTCATGTTTTACTTGGAAGACCTTGGCAGTATGATAGAGAGGCTATTCATGATTGTAAAAGAAATTTCATTACTATCTTGAAAGATGGGCATAAATTTACTTTGACTCCTTTGAAGGATGCAGACAAAGGAATGATGAACTTGAGCATTGGAAGGAGATATGAGATGACTATAGAGGTTAGTACCGACATTAAGGTTTAGAGATCTGAAGGAAAATCAAAGGGTACTAGTGGTAAAAGGAAGCAGAAGAAGATTCAGGTGGGATCTTGTCATGTTTGTACATCTGGTTCAGGTAGAAGGCATAAGTGGAAGAATGATAGGAAGAGTCATTTGTAGTACTTGAATGAGAAGGGTGGAATGACATTGCAAGTAAAAGATGTAGAGAATATGTGGATTAAGAATGAACATGGGATCTTTGTCTTGAATCCCTTAATATTTTCATGAGATTCTCTTATGGAGAATATTTAGTCACTTGGGGTCTCTGATACAGGAGCATCCTTGGTTTGCTGGAAATCTTGCATCATTCTGTAAGTTTGGGCTATAGTTGACAGTTTCTGTGTTTCTCGTCGTGGTTGGTTCACTTGGATCTTTAGTTGTTGCACTCGTAATAGCATTTTATTGACACTGCTTTGGATTCTTGTTTGTGATTGATCCTTATTTTATGTTATCTTGTTTGAGATCTAGAGGGTTCTATGATAGGGCAATATTTGTTTTCCTATTCTTCTGATTGGGTTAACAGGTTATAGTGTGGTTTGAGTTTCCATGCGAGTTAGGAGTTGCACTCGTGGATCCTTGTTCTGGAGTGTTCTTGGATCATTCTCCTATGATCACATCTCTTGGGGTTAATCATGTGGTGATATTTTTTTCTCTTTCTGGCCATGGGTAACGTGTTCATGGCTGACATGGACTTTACCTGGAGATTTGTGTTACGATCAGATTGGGGATTCTTAGTCATTGCAATGTTAGCATGTGGATCATGGTTCGTATGTGGATTGTTCCATGTGATCGCTTCTTCTTATGTTATGTTAGAATAGGGCTGGACCTATAATTGTAATATGTTGCATGCTTTGGGGAATTTTATTTCTTGAGCTAACTTTTGGTCGTGAGTTTGTATAAATGTAGGGCTTTGTTTTATGTTAGAGAGGAAGTGAAATAAATTTAGTGAAGGGTAGAAGGTATAACAGTGGGCTATTGTCCTAAATATTGTAGAGATCTTTTGGATAGATCTTAGAGTTGTTTTCTTTATATGTGTTCGTAACCAGGAAGGCCTTACAACCCAACATGTATGAGTTAAATTATGATCAATAAAGCTTCTCTTGCATCTTATACTGTTGGTGTTCCTATGTTTTCGCTATGTTTACTCTTGCTTCGAGGTTGAACATCTCCTTTGGGGATTCTCTCACCTTGGCATTACATAAATTAAGGACTGCACATGAGGTATGGAAAAAAACTAGAAACTATTTATGAAGGTGACACATATGTTAAGCAAGCTTAGTTGCAAGGATTAAAAGAAAAATATGAATATATGAAGATGAGTAAAGGTGAAACTGACTCAATCTATTTATAGAGAGTAAATGATCTAGTTTGTGCAATCATATGTGCTAGTGGTACCTTAATAGACAATTAAGTTGTAGAAAAGATTATGAGATTCTTTTCCGCATGTTACAGTGAAAATGTTACTGCTATTGAGGAATTGAGAACTATAAGAGTCATTTCAAGAGAAGATTTGGAAAGGATACTTTGTGCCTATGAGATGACTACATTTGGTAAGGAGCTTTTGAAGGTTGAGACTGCATTTAAATCTAGTGTGACTAAGTATGACTAGGGAGAAAGTTCTACATAGATAACATTAAAATACTATGCTAAATATTGGGAAGATATCATGGAGGAAGTGATGAAGATTGTAGAACTTGAAGCTTTGATTGTGAGAAGAATACCTAAGGGCTCTGGTAAATATGAAGGAAATTTACCTTTGAAATGATTCAATTGTAATAAGATTGGTAATATTACATCTAGATGTTTGAACAAAAACTCCAAGGATATCAGAGACAAGTCTAATAAATATCATCCTAAGGGTCATAAAAGTTTATATGCTACTCAAGAAGGTGTGATTGATGATGAGTATTTTGCTAGTGAGGAATAAATTGTGTTTATTGCTATTAAAGAAGATAATCCTAATGAATAAAAAACATTGGTTTTACGGGTTATTAAAAGAGACGAGTGGGTCATTGATAGTGGATGCTCACATCATATGACTGGTGATAAGGATAAGTTTGTGAAGCTTGAGGACTATGATGGTGGTGTTGTTAGATTTGGTAACAATGCTCCTTGTTTGATTAAAGGAAAAGGATATATCACTCTTGATGGTAAAAATAGTACCGATGATGTCTTGTATGTTGAAGGTTTAAGTCATAATTTGTTGAGTGTTGGACAAATATTGGATAAAGGTTACAAATTGGAATTCATGGATGGAATCTATAAGATCATTGGAACTATAGGAAAGCTTATTGCATTAGGTACATAAACTGCTGGTAATATATTTCATTTGAAAACTATTGAGAATAAATGTTTGATTGCTAAGATTGATGATATTTGGTTATGGAATAGAAGATTTTTTCATGTGAACTTTGATAATATGGTGAAAGTTAGCACTACTAATGCTGTAAGAGATTTTCCTAAACTAATGAAGCTTAACAACATGTGCAAAGAATGTCAATTGGGTAAATTGACTAGATCTACTTTCAAGAATAAGGCGTACTCTTTAAATGGATTGTCATATTTGGTACATACATATCTATTTGGTCCTAGTAATACAAGAAGCTATTATAGTGAAATATATTTTATCTATTTGTGGATGACTATTCAAGAATGATGTGGGTTACATTTTTGAGAGAGAAATCATAAGCTTTTTAGATATTCAAGATGATGGTAGAAATAGAATCTGGAAAGAGATGAAAGTGCCTAAGACCAGAAAGAGGTGGAGCTTTTACATCTGGTGAGTTTTATGCATTTTATGAAGAACATGATATAAAGAGATATACTTCTTCTTTGTGAACCCCACAACAGAATGTTGTTGCAGAGAGAATGAATAGGAATATCCTAGACACAACTAGGACTATGATGATTGAAGGAAAAGTTTTTCATATCTAATGGAGAGAAGCAATGTGCACCACAGTATATAATTTGAATCGAGTACAGATTAGGCTTTGAACTGGTAAGACTCCTTATGAACTATGGTATGGTCATATTCCTATAGTGAAATACTTTTAAAATTTTGTAAGTAAATGCTATATTAAGAGAGATGAGGATATTGGAAGTTTGATCCTAAAAGTGATGAAGGAATATTTCTTGGATATTCTAAAAAGAGAAAAGTATATAAATGTTATAATCACAAACTAGAGAAGATTGTTGAAAGTAAAAATGTCAAGGTTGATGAAAATGTGTAGAGATCAGGAAGAACTTGCTGGTATGACATAGTTGAAGAAGATAATCAGATTATTGAAGTGCAAAATCAGAATTAAGATGGATCAGAAAAGCATAAAGAACCTATGGAAAATGAAGTGGATATAACACCAAAGGGTTTTCTACACAACCTACACTAAAAAATCCACAATATATCATAGTTGAAGAATAAAATCAGATAATTGAAGTGCAAAATCAGAATCAGGATGGATCAGAAAAGCATAAAGAACATGTGGAAATGAAGTGAATATTAACACCGAAGAGTCTACCACACAACCTTCACCAAAAACTGCATGGTATGTAAGGATTAATCATTCTAATGATGTCATTATTGGTGATAAGAATATAGGTGTTCAAACTAGAGGAAGAATTGGTAGGGGCCAAAAATGTTTGTTATATGAATTCGAGCCTAAAGATATAAAGTAAGAATGTAATGATAAGAGTTGCATGGAAGAAATGAGAGAAGAACTTTATCAGATTGAGAAGAACAAGACTTGGATTCTTGTTCCCAGACCTATTGACAAAAATGTGATCTGTACTAAATGGGTATTCAGAAACAAGTTGAATGAAGATGGTAAGGTGGTTCGGAACAAAGAAAGATTGGTATGCAAAGGATAGTCACAGATGGAAGGTATTGACTTTACAAAGACCTTTTCTCCTATAGCTAGACTTGAAGCTATTAGATTACTTCTTGCATATGTATCTTACATAAAATTTGAAGGCTATCAGATGGATGTTAAGTCTACATTCTTAATAGGTGATCTAGAGGAAGATGTTTGTATTGAGAAGCCTGATGGTTTTACTCTAACTGAGGAAGGAGATATGGTTTGTAAATTGCAGAAATATTTGTATGTACTAATGCAAGCTCCTAGAGCCTAGTATGCCATATTGGAAAGGTATTTAACAAATATTGGTTTCAGTAAGGGTATTGCAAATAGTAACTTTTATTTTAGAATAATTGATGATAATATCTTGATTGCTAAAGTATTTGTTGATGATATTATATTTGGTGGTAATGATGAGTTGAGTAGAGGTTTTTATGATGAAATAAATTTTTTTTTTGAGATGTCTATGATAGGTGAGATGAAATTCTTTCTTGGATTGCAAATTACCCAGTTGGATAAAGGATTTTTTATCGCATAATCCAAGTATGTCAGATAATTGTTAAAGAAATTCAATATGGAAGATTCAAAACTAGTAGGAACTCCTATGGTTACTAGTTTCAAGTTAGCTAAGAATGATGATTCCCTTGTACTAATAATAAATTATACAGATCTATGATTGGAGGATTACAATATCTATCTTATTCTAGACCAGACATATCAAATGTTGTTGGAATTGGTGCAAGATTTCAAGATGAATCAAAGGGATCACATATGGTTGTTGTCAAAAGAAGTTTCAGATACTTGAAGGGTACAACTGACTATGGATTATGATATGGAAAAGATGATGAATTTACTCTATGTGCATACATTGATATTTATTGGGTAGGTAATATGGATGATAGGAAAAGTACTAGCGAAGGTGTATTCTTTTTGGATAAGAGACTAGTTTCTTGGACTAGTAAGAAGCACGATTGTATTTCTCAATCTACTGTTGAGACTGAGTATTTTTCTACTACAATAAACTATAATCAAGCTATTTGGATGAAGCAAGTGTTGAAGGATATAAGGATAAACATTGATAAACCTATTATTATTCACTGTGATAACTCTAGTACTATAAATATCTCAAAGAATCTTATGTTACATTCAAAGATAAAGCATATTTCTATTAAGTATCATGTCTTGAGGGATAAAGTTAGTGAAACTAGAATTTGCGTCTACTAAGGAAAATATTGTTGATATCTTTACAAAGCCTTTTCTGAAGGATACATTTGTGTATCTTAGGGAAAAGATTGAGGTGATAGCCCCTCTTGAAAAAATAATAATGATATTGAGGATGACACCAGTACAAAAGATCTATCAAAATATCATTCACTAGATTGATGAGTTTGGGGACTACTCCTTATGGGGAGCAGTCTTATGGTTATTATGTTTTGGTAATGAGATTTTCCTATTTTTTCCTTTTGAGGCGAGTTCAGTTATTTTTTATGTATTTGGTCCTTTTCCATTGATGTCAAAGGGGGAGAGATTGTGTGGAAAACATAGGTGATTATTCTTGGGAGAGATTTTGTTGAAGCTGGATATTTAGAGTGATCAGGTGGATATATTAATGTCTTTGTGTATTGATCAATTTTTCACTTTGCATGTTGCCATCAATGCCAAAGGGGGAGATTGTTGGAAGATTGTTGAGCATGTCAGAGTTTGGTACTTGGGTGTCATGACATTAATGTTTTTTCATTGATGTCAACATACTAATTATTGTTTTAGACAGTGTGCTCAATATGTTTAGTGAAGAATATTTTAGTTGTTTAGGTGATATGTTGAAGATCTTGAGTTGCAATCGTGAGGTATTATTCAAACATGTCTATAGTTGATCTATAGAGGTTCAAAAAAGTTTGGATGACAGTTTGTGTGAGGTATGATCGATTTGCTGGTTGCTTATGTTAAAGTGTTCCTGTGTACAGTGGATGAGTATTTGGTTCGGTATGTCTTGGATATGGTGTTTCAGAGGTTGGGAAGCTAGTGGTTACATGATGCCTTATAATTGTGTTCACACCTAGTGTTCATGATTCAGAGTACAAGAATCTATCTTTTGACAGAGTTTGGTATTTTAGTGTTCTTGTTGAACAGAGATGAAGATCAGTTTGGATTTCATTCTCGATGGTATTCATGCTTCTTGTTGGTGTTCTTGGATCATGTGATGATCATGCTATTGGAATGCATTGTTTGAGGGCATCATATTTTTTTTATTTTGGTAGTGCGTTGGTGTTTCTTCGTTTAGGTCTTAGCCGAATTGATGGAGTAACATGTTGCAATTCTTGATGCTACTTTGGCAACACGCTATTGTGTTCATGGTTGAATATTTGGGTCCTATCTAAGTCTTAGCCAACTTGATTTGGATCACTTTGGAGATTGAGCATAATGTTTATATCTTTTATTGTAATAGGTCTTAGCCAACCTAGTGGTTGTTTATTCTTTGTAATTGGTATATTGAGAGATCATTTTGTAATTGAAGAGAAAGAGTGAGATGTGTGAATGTAAGGAGAATTTATGATACTTGTATTCTATATTTAAGGAAAAGTTTGTACTCGATTGGAACTATATTGGCATTGGAGATGCTATTTTTTAGTTCGGTTGTAATGGAATATATGTCCACCCTATTGTAATTGAAGATTGATCGATGAACTCAACTAAGGGCCAGATCTATGATTATATTGTGAGCAGTGAGCTCTGAGAAGTGAGCCTATATATTAGGCTATAAGCTTGTAGTTGCTTGTGAATCCTTTGTTCTCTATTTTTCTCTTAACCGAGCAATACTTTTAGAAGAGTACATTCATCTTGTGGGTTTGATTCCCATTGGGGTTTTCCCTTAAACGGGTTTCCTCAAGAATAAACCTTGGTGTTCTATGCTATTTTTTGGATCTTGCATAATTGTCTATCTTTCAGATCTAAGTGGCTAAAGTGAAATTAAAATTATTAGGTGTGTACAATAGATTCACCCCCACCCCTCTTAGTTGTGCTTGCATCCTTTTGGGCCTAACATGGTGTTTTTGAGTTAGTTATTAGATGTGGAGTCCACTTTATTTTTGCATTAGGATATGCCTAATGTGCCTTATGATAGTGTTGTAGGAAGCTTAATGTATGTGCAATGGTTTGCACAAGCAATGAGAGTTTAAAGCAAGTTTATGTCTAACCTTGCTAGGGAACATTGCAATAATGTTGAAAGGGTGTTTAGATATTTTCAAGGAATTTCTAATTATTATTTATAATATTCTAGAAAAAATAGTGTGGATAAGACATTGGACATACATGGATTTTTCGATGCAAATTGGGTAGGTGACTTGGATAGTCGAAGGTCCACTAGTGGGTATGTGTTTACTTTGTTTGGAGGAGCAATGAGTTGGCTGTGTAAAAGGCATACTATAGTTTCTTTATCCACCATTGAATAAAATTACATGGCTACTTCCTATGTTTCTAAGGAGGAACTATGGTTACAGATATTGTGTGAAGGTATTGGTTTTAATTGCAGGATAGTTCAAGTTAATTGTGATAGTTAGAGTGCAATTCATTTAGCTAAGAATCCTATGTATCATGCATGAAATAAGCATGTGGATGTACAATACCATTTTGTTCATGAGTTGATTGCAAATGGATAGATTGAGTTGAAGAAAATTGGCACTCAGGTGAGCATTGCAGATTATCTCATTAAACGTGTGAGCACAAAAAAGTTTGCATGGTGTAGAAAGGCCATAAGCCTTGTTTCTTGTTCCTATTTGATTCCATGATGGCATGATTACCATGGCTCTTTCAAGGTTTCAATAAGTGGGAGAATGTTAGGAATCAAGGTGTCTCAACCTTAGCAATTCCAGATTATGTATTTATTATAATTTTTACATTTTCCCATTGTTATATGACATTCATGTAATCAAATAATTGTGCTCCATCATAAGGAGCATGGGTTTTATTAGTTAGCACTTTTTCCACATGTCAGTGCCTTAAAAATCAAGTTATTATTGTCAAAAGATGCTCATGAAGTGGTATAACATGGAAAACTGATTTTTTAGGATTCTATGACAACTATTGTGGCTAAAAGAGGGGAGAATCATTTTTTATGTGATATCATTTATTATGACACACATAAGAGGACATTTACATTTTATTTTAATAGTCTATGTTTCATGTAAGAGCATCTCCTATAAGAGGACATTTACATTTTATTTTAATAGTCTATGTCATGTAAGAGGCTATGTTTGGCATGTAGGGGTCGAGTGAATTTTTACCATAAGTTTTTGGAACCTTGTTTTGGGCCATGATAATGTTTTCTGGTGGTATTTTGAGCCACTAAAGGTCTATATATTGAGGGTTTAAGTTGGATACAAGTAAAAGTTTGTTCAAGTTTTGTTTTGGATGAATTATGATGCCTAATTAAAGATTGAGTGGAGTTTGAGAGTTTTATTTTAATTTTGTATTGTTGATAATACTAGTCTTTCATCTCTTCTTGTTGGATTTTTTCCCCAAAAGGGTTTCTCCATATAACCAATGTTATGTGTTGATATATTATGGTGTTCTTGTGTTCGTTGTTATAGCTATATTATTTCTATTTGATAAAAACATATAAATCTGATTTAGAGTTTGATTTGAAGCTATACATGTTGTTGTTCACCTCTTCTTTTTATAACAGTATATGGATATGGTGTACATGTCATATTTGAGGTTATTCTATTTGCATTTGTTATCTAATTCATAGACAGATGCATTCAAATAGGGGATGGGAATATATTTCAAAATTGTCTTATAACTATTTCTTTCATAGGAAAAGGTCACTAACATATTTGGTTCTTAATTTGTGTTTCTCTTTAGGATGAACTTGTAACCCAATGTTTAACAAACAAACATGTTAAGGAATTGATAAATAGATGAAATTGGTTATAATTAGTTTTAGGAGCTTAGACATAGGCTTTTAAAGGATGAAAACATTGATTATAAAAATGAATACAGAGAAATTGCACAAAAGAAGCTTGATGTATGGAAAGACTACCTTGAATTGTTTTCCCTAAGTAGTGTGCATGGAAAATTGATCTATTTAGAGAGACACCACAAAATCACCAAAGAGGAAATTCATAGAGTAAGTGGAATGTGCATGGTGGGAGCCTTTTTGGAAAATAAGGTCATGAAGATGGACAATGTCAAATACCTGACTAGAGTAGTCCGTGATGGGATAAGCATGAACGTAAAGAAAATACTTGATGATGGAGTTTGGTACACCACCACGAGTATCACTTACAATGTCTTCTATGCCAACTAAGAGGAATCCCAAATATCCACAATAATTTACATGACCTACTAGATGGTGATCGAGGGGAAGGACTATGATCTCTGTGAGGTCATGGAGAAAAAATCATGGAAAACATATAAAAAATCAAGAATTTGAAGTATCATTTCCAGTATGGAACACTGCTCATCTATTTAATATTTTATTTCCTAAATGGATTACCAAGTTTCAAATGGAAATTATGGTGGAGAGACATTAGTAGTAGCACAAATCAAATAACAAATTTCATAGTTTCAAGATGATGCATCCTACAAAGCCGTGTATTGGGGTTTGCTCAACACATTTCAAGAAAAAATGCAACAACATGAAAGGGTACCTTACTAATTAGCTACATAGTACACAAATACAATCACATTCATGGTGGAAAAGGATTTCACATGTACAAAGGGAGTACAACCTTGGATCATTTGGGTATGACAGTTACCATATGAGGTCAGAACAAAAGAGGTTGCCTATGCAAAAAATTTTGGAACATACAAAGAGATCATGGATGTGAGGGTGAAGAAGAAAGCAAAAGAGAAAGTGGAAAAGAACAAGGAAAAAATATTCGAAGAAGTGGGGATACCAAAGGGTGGGTTTTCATAGTATTATAAAAATTCCACACCCCAATCAAAGCCCTCCATCACCACAAGGAGATCAGGGAAGTTACACAGCCTCACTAGGGAAATTTGAGGGTTCCACTTTCTTCACACAAAAAATGACTACTCTAAAAAAGAGGACACTTTAGAAGGGTAGGACACTAGAAAACCTCCAAGAAGAGTAGAGGGGGAGACATAAGACAAATAATCTTAGTAATTTTAAATTCTTGATGTTGGAGAGGACAAAGAAGAGGTGGACCACCATCTGAAAATAAAAAGAGGTAAAGACATACTATAGAGGTCCAAAATATTAAAAAAAAAAAACAAGATCTGGAAGAGAGCCAATTGATATTGTGGCAACTTATCAGCTAAAAGATGCTACTGACCCTCCTACAAACATATGTAGAGATGGGCATAGAGAATAATGAAAGAACAATTCAAAGCTTGGTGAAGTATGTGAACTACTTGAACAAACCTTTGGGATGATGCAATGGATGCATTTTTGGAAGATATAAGTGTCGCAATAAGGACCAAGAGGGCCAAATCCTTGGAGAAAGAGGATGAAATTGTTGGAATTATATTGGAATGATGTACTAAGAGGGGAGGGGTGAATCAGTACCTCTATAACTTTTCTTGGTTAGCCCATTAACCCTTAATCATCAGTTTGTAAATTATCTTATCTAATTGTTCATCTTTCTTTATGTATATGCAATCATATCATAAGTTCTTTAATATGTAACCATACAAGAAACATTCATGAAAATAGATAACACATAACACAAGATGTGATATCACAGAAAACTCCTATTAGGAAGTAAAAACTACGGTGGGGATTGCTACCCACAAGACTTCACTATTTGCAGATAAGAAGGGGCCGGTTAAGGCTTTACAATTGGTCACTTATGATGACCTACCCTGTTAGGAGTATTACATTAGAGACATGTTAAGATCTACTTCGTTTGAAGCTTTAGCAACACTTTTAAGTGTGCACTCTGTTAAGAGATTTGTAAAGAATGGTTAAGTCCACCTTCTACAAAAGGATTTTAGATGTGATGCACTTGTTAGAATGCAACTACATAATTCTTTAATCTGATGATGTATGCAATCTATAATTGCTGATAACAGATCCAATAAATCTTCCTATGTATAAGTAATCATCCTTCCATGATTGAATAATACCTTTGTCTTCTTGTCGGTAGTCTCTATGTGTTCTTGACAACTGATGTGATCTATTTTTGAAATTTACATGAATTTTGCCTTCTGCTCCTTAGATGCTCTTCGTGGCTATGAACAATAATGAATTCATAACTCAAAATTCATTTGAACATCTATTTATAATAGATTTTTGGCTCAATTCTTGATTCACGCTTCGCAAGTTAACTCTAGATCCAAGGTTTACAACTTGACCTTGATCTTTAGTTTGATATGTTTTAGATCCATTAGGATGCTTTAAAAAATTTACATACAACTTGCTTGACCCTCAAGTTATGATTTAAAACAAATTAAAACTCTATAAATAGAATTACATTGCTTTATTCGTTGTGTAAAACTTAGATCCACTATTTGTGGGTTCTCTAACTGACTGTCGGTTCTGACGGTCAGTTTTCTTTGTCGTCGGTGTTCCTTTCTTGAACTGGTCATTGGGTATGCCTTTTCTGTTCTGTCAGTTTTGTTCTCAAAACTGTGTCGTCGGTGATGATCTCAATGTTATGTTATTGACCCGTCGGTGATGTCTTATTCACTTCGTCGGTGCAAAACTTGTCAGTGTTTGTTAGTCAATTCCATACTTAGCATTTTTCATGACCTTTGTGTTCTATCGGGTATGCTTGATGTTTGTCGGTAATGCTTGTAGTCTGCTAGTAATGCTTGTACCGATGATCTCTGTCAATGTTTTTCACTAAGTGTACTAATGGCAAAATTAATGTCATCAATCTCCCCCTTTGACATTAGTATCAAAAACATTGATATGTGCAACATACTGAGTGTATTAGTATGTACACCTGTGTATACTCCTTCCTTAGTCATTTGAATGACTCCCCCTATGTATATGCCGGTAAGTGTAATTATATATACATATCCTTATGTACTTTTCTTTTCCCCTTTTTTTGTTATATATTGTACATAACTATCTTTATATATATATGTTCCTTCTGTACATACAATGTAGTTTTCCTTTCTATTCCTACTTTTTTTATTCTAAAGGAAAAGGTACTTACAGCTTGTCAAAAAGGTGGGAATGTGAGGACTTGATCTCCTCCATCATCTTTTCCCATTTCTCCTTTAGCATTTCTAGAGCCATGTGCTCCAGTGAT